>CM061921.1:28644905-28679068 GCA_031002005.1 Vandiemenella viatica
TTCGGCAAATGGCTGTCGCTGTGATTATAGATGCTCGTGATTCGAAAAAGGAAGTATTTCGAGACAGGTGATGATATTCACACACGCACATCTTATTAGAGCTAACTTTACTGAACAAGTGTTCTTCGCTTCCTCAGAGCCACTGGTAAATAAACACTTCCTCGAAACGTTTGATACAGCAGTTACTTCCTCCTAGCCTCTGAGCTGCAATTTCCTCGAGTGAATTCTTCTTATATAATAACCACATGTAGTGTTAAAGATATCACGGCCTACAAACTCAACTGAAATTAGATACTCCTCCATGTGTGCTAAAGAACTTCACTACAGTCCACCAACTTTCCAAATTTTTTATCTTAATATCCTAAACTCTTATTAGTACTCAGCCATGTTACTATCTGGCAACAAATAAAAAATATTTTTTTGGCAAGCGGGGTGGATCTTTGAAAGATTTTTAGAAGGCGATTTTTGCCCTTTGGTTCAATAACAATGTCTTAAATATTTAATAGCATTCCTGCCAATAGTAATTCATCTGGCTAAGCCTTTTTACGTGATCATTCTGTGAACTGACGTATTTCCAAATGCTTTTTGCTTATATAAGTGAAAGACGTCACAAGCCATACAAAACACTTACTTTAACTCCCATGCCCCAGGCCGGAAACGCAGTAGTGAGCGACAGTTCCGGTAAAGCTCCAGCCTCGCATTCGGAAGGACACGGATTCAAATCTTCGTCCATCCGTCCGGATTTCGATTTCGCATGATTAATGGAAATCATCCCGTGAGTGTCGAAATGGTTCCGTAAAAACCCCAAGGCTGAATTCCTTCCTGATCGATACTTCCAGTCCTTTTTCTCCCTCTAATGATTTTGACATCGACCAGACCTAAGGTAAAAACACCAAACTGGCAACTCTTCACATGTGGAAGAAGCACTCGTGTCCCTCCGCTACCGTAGTCGACATGGGGCTTATTTATCTCATTGAATGAGATAAATCCAACAATGAGTAGGCCTCAGAGATGCAATTATTTTTATTTGAGATTTTTTTGTGATGAAATCGTGGTGGCAAGTGCTTTTGTTTAAATCCACATTGATATTGGTAAGATTTTTTTTTTTAATTTTTTTCCTTCTGATATTACAACACATCGAGGTAATTTGGAGCAGGAAAGGACTGGGGCAAAAATTTGGATGAATTTGGCCATGGTCTTTTGAAGACACCTTCCTGGCATTCGCAAGCATTTAATGGAACAATGAAAATAAGTAAAGGAAACAACAGCTTAAACCTTAAATTAATTCAGTGCCATAATTTTTAAAATTTTGATACTTATGTTACAGACACTAATATTACAATGAAAACTGGAGTAAAAAATTGCTATCTTATTGGACTGAATGGTACGCTTGTCTTATAAACTTCTGTGTTGTATTTTATGTAGGAGGCTAAAAATAAATTAACAAGAGGATAAAAAAAATGTTCCCACTGAGCCTCGTGCCAGCTCCCACGCCTTATTTTACTACTCTGTCGGTTTTCCTACTACGCCACCACCTACGAACGGTTGGATATTCCTTCTTCGACTGAGACTTGTACTCTGCCCAGATATCTTTGGTGACGGGGAGAGGAGGAAGGGAAAAATGATGTTTGGAAACGGATCAGGATGTAATACAGGGATACCATTGCTGAATGCCGGAAAAAAGGTGTGGCAGAATAGTTATGGAGAAGTAAAAAAATACACTGATTAGCTTTCAGTGTCTTGTCCAGCCTCGCTCCTCATCGATAACAACACGGATTTTACTGTTCATGGAAAAAATGAGGCGTGATATATAACCACGATTTTCGGCCAATTCTTTCCATGCGTCATAAATGGCACCGGGTCGTAAGCACATCCCCCTTTTCTTTTATAATTCTGACCATTTCTGCCCAAATATCTTCTGTAGGGTTCATATCAGCGCACTTGGGTGGCCAATCAATTTGCAGCATTTTGGGGTGCTCGAGGAATCTCCTGTGATCTAGACGGAACCGGTGGACTAGTGACCTGTCATGCTAGAACATGATATGCCCTTCCGGAAATATCTGCCTCACAGATGACAACATCACGTTCTCCAGAATAGATATATAGGCTGCGGAATCAAGACGGCCATCCACCTCCCACAGCACACCACAACCTGCAGCAGAAATCCACGCCCAGACGGTAACAAATACACTACCACTTCTGCGGCTGTGGTGAATGTAGCGTTGGTCAAATCTTGCTTCACGTGGGTGGTACACCATCACATCACCCGCAGATCCCTTCGTAAACACCTTCTCATCACTGAAGACAACATGTCTCCATTAATCAGGACACCTGGCAGCATTATCAGATGCGAAGATTAAGCCACTCTTTAATCGCAGCACGTCTGGCTTGCAAACCTTGTTCTCGTAAGCTCCTTGTGATTGTTTTAGTGCTTATGTCAAGCCTTAAGCTATTCCACAACTTCCATGCACTTAAAAACGGGGAGTTACGGCAAAGTCTAACAGTTTTTGATCTGGTCAGTTGTTGTTTTTCGTCGAGCGGCTGTCTGGGGCCGCTTGAGACATTTCTTTCGTCTTCATATCCTCCGTATCCACCTTGCCACTGTGGATTTGTGGATCTCCAAGGTTGTAGGTACTGAACTGTTTGAATGCCCTTGTTCATGTAGAGCAATAATTTCCCTCTTATCAGCGTCACTTAAATGATTCATTTTCGTTGCTGCAAAGAAACACACTGTCGCAGACTGTAGTTTGAAAACAAGTGGCACAGAGGACGAGGAAGTCTTCTGACGCAAAAGATGCCTGTTTCCTTGTATTACGACTTCGCAATCGTTTGTATAGTACCCAAGACAGAATTACATCTTCATTCATTAGTCTTGATGAATAAATACCCAATTGAAATTTCGTAACAATTCAATTTTCCGACAGGAATACTGCTAATTTGGGATTTTTACGTAATGATAATGGCACATTATTTCATATTGGTGTGTGAATAGATGTTAAACACTAGGTGATGTGATGCGATGCAAATTAATATAACATCAATTGACTATGAACCCTAAACCCACCTGACAACTCAGAATGTTTTTGAGTTATACAAATTAAATCCTTCAGAAGTCGTTGTATAAGTTTTTATGAACGAAACATCTGCCTTTCGTGTAGCATCACATATTTGTGAATACGGTATTTCGAATTCAAAGGATCATATTTGCTCTCTATTTCAATTTTAGCTTTTGCAGTTATGTTAGTACCGACCAATAGTACTGAGGAATTTACATTTCTCCTCTGAAAAGCACACATTCGTTCCTGTGTTACTTGCCTCTGTTTTGTGCTTAAGGCTTTCGCCTCGTTTACATCTAGGTCACTAGAGATGGGAGTGGATGGGAGACAAAAACGGGAAGGAATTCGGCCATTGCCTTTCAATGAATCCTCCCAGCGTTCGTTTAGACTGATTTTGTGAAACCAGGGAAAACTTAAATCGGGATACCCGAAGGGGTAATTGAGCCTGCTTCATAATTATCCTCACAATGAAGCCTACCGTGAAAGTTTATACTAGGAAAGACACCAATGAGAAAAGATTTATATTAGTTAGTCAAACAATTAGCAATGTTCGCTAACTTCATATGTGGCGGAAATGTCTAGATACTTTTGTGTGTGTATTGGAGGAAATAGGTGATTTCTTTTTAAAGTAGAATATTATTGATTCACAAAAGGTTAATCACACTTATGTGTAAACTAACACCTACGTGCCAGTGGTTGCTATGTGGAACATCCGACTAAACTTAATTCTGAAATCTGTAGTGTATCCAAAATTCCCACGTCTTAGAAAACAACTATGGCAAATTACTTTATGTTATTGTTAAGTTCAGAAAACGATGGTTCGTGACGTGTATATGTTCTGTTCTCCTATGATGATTTCCTCTATTGAGCTGTGTCAAATACAACGTTCATGGATAAACACAGAGCAGGTAAATTAAGTTGAGGAAAATCGCTCCCGGTAGTGGCTGAACCAACTTGGAATTATCATCTGTGTTAGCCATCGATATTGCAATCACGTTTCCACATTATTTTACCAGAGTAAAGACCAAAATATTTAAATCTAAAGATCGAAGTAGATCAATTTCTCGTAAGGTATGCTTGAAGGGTTATTTTTATTTTATTTTTTTAATGCCCGATCAATACACAATATTAATGAATTAATTCCGTTATGCAAATAGTACGTGATAGATGCTTTGAGAGCATTTTGAAGTAGAAATGCAGAAAGAGTAATTTTCTAAATTAATTTTAATGACGAATAAAGCGTTGAGCTACAACATTTTCATCCTTTCTCTTTCTATGGCCTCATAACTGCAAAACATTTCATGTGAAGCCTTTTTATTCATTATCGGCATAATGCCTGTCAGCGTCTCTGCAGGTGCTTTTGGTTTTAATAGAAGATACCTTGGTTCGTTGGATCATATTCACAAACAACGTCAAATTTGTGTTTGCTAATATTGGGTTTCCGTCTCATATTATTTCGGGATTTCAACTTTTGTTTGTATTTAGATACCTTTACTTCCACAACATCTTCCTTTACACTGATATAACAATCTCCTGAGTTTACTAACAAAAATAATGATTTGGAGAAGTATGAATATCTTTTGTCTTAAGCTTGGTAACTGACTTATTTGGCGACTTTTATAAGCTTTGTATCTTTTTTGTTTTGCTTATGGTTTTATGCTTTGTCGACGTCGGGGTGGTTAGATCCGGTAAGGACTCGGGGGTAAGCAACGGGGAGTAATTCGGCAGTGGTATTTTTTGACGAGATCACGCAGGCATTCGCCTGGAGTGATTTTGGGGAAACCATCTGAATGACCGGACGGGGATTCGAACCCACACCTCGCAGTGTTACCAATAACCCACCGCATTGGGTTATGCTTCTTCTTCTTCTCTTTCGATTTGAATCCTTAGAGTATTGGAAAGTAGAATCGGGAAATAATTTCAGCCACGGCTTTTTGAAACAACTTTTTCGGTGTTCAGCTGGAGAGATTTACGGAAACCATGGCAAACTGAAATTGGATTTCCTACGGGGCTTGAATACGCGTTCTGCTGAATGCCAGGCAAAATTGTTATCCATAACCCATCTGGTTTGGAAGGCAGGTAGTATCAGGGCTAGGAAGAAACAAAGGAAGACATGAAATGTTTCCCACTTCGATTCTTTCAGCTTTAAAATCTGAAACAGCTTATTCACATTGCCGACGGATTTACTGTTATTAATTATTATTATTCTACTGAAACTGTAACTACTGCGATCAAGTTAAACTTACCTTCTAAATATGTTATGGTGAAAACAAAATTAAGGTATTCTTATTCCGAACTACTGAAGTATGTGGAAATAACTAATTTATATTTCGTGATTTAGTTCACCATTTCAGTACTTTCGTAAATACACTTTCTACTTACGCTTGTCACACACAGTTCGATAACGCTGCAGGGCTAGAACGTGTGACTAAGGTCCATTCAAACTCTGTTATTGGTTTTACAAATTTTCATCCGTGAGTAATTTAGCGATTCGTTTTAGTATTAATCATGTAATTTCTTTTGCTAGAGAATTGTCAACTGTTCATTAAAAAAAAAAAAAAAAAAAAAAAAAAAAAAAAAAAAAAAACGGAGTGGCTATTAAAATTTCTAAGAAAGCGGTAGCATTCCTCTATATTAATCTATTTGATTAATTCAGTAGTTATTATGATTAAAATTGTGATACTCGTGATTATTTTAACTGTAGAGCTCCGAACTTTGCCTCTGAGCGTTAGCGAGTCTCGCGCGCGAGCTTGTTTTTTAGTCTTGATTAAAGTACTTGGTATGAGAGGTCTATTTTATCATGAATTTAGTGTACCACCTACCAGTTATGCTGTCCCATGAGGCAGTCGTGTCTAGAACGAAGCATAATCGAAAGGCGAGGGGTCTCGCGAATCATGTCCCCGACTGTACATTAGATACAACTTTTTTTTTTTCGAATTACTCAAAGCAAACTTTAGCGCAAAGATTTACGAAACTTACCAATAGTAACGATGAACCATTATTGCCTAAGCCTGTAGTAACTGCATTTAATAGTTTAAACAAGGAAATTTTATATTTCAAATTAAATAATCTCCATATCACGAGTAGTTAAGGATATGCTAATTCCGGTGTGCCACTTAAGTGTTTCTTTTTTCAGTTTACGAAGTGCGGTTGCTCTATGATTAGCACATCATCTTAGGACATCAAATTTCTTCGTTCTGATTCATTGACGATTTTTTCTGTTGTTTTTAAAGTGAAAGCGAACTTTATAAGATCTTCTAAACATTCAACGAATCTTCATCTTTCACGGAAACCATGCTTACCTAACCTTCAAGGTAAAATTTAAATCACTTAAGTTCACATACTTTCATTCACATGTAAGTTTATTTGGCGCAATTTATTTGTATAATTAGCATTTCCCAAGAGAAAATCACTGAAAATTACGCAACAGAGATTTCGTCATCACAATTCAGACATCGCTAAAGAAATGTAGCTGCAGTAATGATGTAAATAGCCGAATTCACCAGTGATGTCAGTTTCTTAAGTTATTATTATAGGAATCACTGAAAAGACAATAAAGGAAATGCGAAGACTTCTTAAAGGGGTTGAAACAAAAACACAAATGAAGAAGTCAGAAAGAGCCGCAATCTCCCGACTTGTGTCCCAAGAATGAAATTAAAAAACAGAAAAGTTACAAATCTGCTTAAGCCTTACATGGTACAAGGACAGATGGCGAACCGATATCATAGCAATCATTGTCTTTAAATGACGTTCACCGAGGTTGGTGGGTGAGTGATTAACGCTCTGGCTTCGCAATCGGGAGGACATGGGTTCGAATACTGGTCCGGGCATCCAAACCAGATTTGGGTTTTCCATGGTTTACCCTAATGATTCCAGATGAATGTGGGGACGTTTCCTTCAAAAGTCCATTGCCGAATTCCTGGCCCCCAGTACTCTCCTGCCTCTAATGACCTCGGCGTCGATGAGGTGTAAAGCCATAAGCAAAAAAAAAAAACTTTCGTTATCAGGATGGCTGTAAGTCTTAAAAAATGGAATGATAGCTATCTGTCTATAGCATTAAATATATTTATTAGAGTGTGATATAAGTGAAGCTCTTCACTCAGTCCGGTTTAGAGGTGTATAAATGCACCTAGCCAATCTTTTTTGTTTTAAGTAATATTCACGTGATTTGTTTTTCTAACAAAAAACTTTATAAAGATTGAAAGTTTTAGCAACTTACATTGATCACTAGGAATTCGTAAGCCCAGAAAACCTTGCTTCAAGAAAAAAAGTCAGTTTACCTAAAATTATAATTAAAAAAAAACGCATATGAGGGATTTATTGTGTCGTTACTACTAAAATGGATACCTAGTAACTTAAAATCTTTCGGTGAAATGGAAAATCCTACGTAAGTACGTTAGGCGCAGAATTTGTTTTTGTAAGCAGTTTGAGATGGTTGTAAATTTGGATAAATTAGTAATTATTGTCTTGTAGCATTTAACCGATAACTGCTTTATTATGTTTTACTAATTTTTTATTCTTTTTTATACAGTAATCACTAGGAAATTAATTTTATCTTAAATCCTCATTTTTATCTCATGACCTTGGAAAGCCATAAGTTCGTATTTCTAATTGTTGTTCACTTACTTCACGTATTAATATTTCTTTCAATTTGCTGCTTGGTTTTTTAATATAGTTTCAGTAACATTTTACAAATTGATTTCGGATTAAAAAACCACAACCAGTATTCCAGTGTGACTGAAACGTAAATAAATTACGCTGCCACTTTAGTTATAGGCCTCAGTGGAATATTCTGCTCTTTTATGCCTACATATGGTTGTATTTCGTTTAATCTCACAATGTCGGAGGATGGGAATGGCTAAGCTGTGGTATTGTGAATTGGGTCTTCGGTTAATTTCTACCACAGTTCTCAGGGCAAATGGCGTTAACCATTGTAATCACCAAAGATTTGTCGGTTGATAGAGTTCGACAGTCTGACACGCATCGAAATTATTTGCGCATTGGTGAATAACACAGTGACAGCATTACGCCCTGCCAAGCGTGACGATTCTGATTGAATTAAATCGCTTTGGGGCTGGCAGTCACACCTCTCTTTTGCCCGTTGTAATGTGATTTCCAGCCCAGCATTTTTGGGAGGGAAATTCTGTACAATTGCGTGTGGCTTGACAATAGAATCTGGTATGAATTTTATTTTTGTTGGCTATTGGCGTATTTTTTTTACTGTGTATAAGATTTCAGGCCTCTTTTTCTCGTGTCCCAGTGTTTCAGTTTTATCCATACCGATCCTGGTGGGTGAGCGTTCGATGTTCGGATATCGCATTGGTTCCCGGCCATGCCATCGGGATTTTAGTTTTCCTTGGTCTCCCTAATTCACTGCAGGAATGGTTCCTTCAAATGTTCATGGTTGAATTCCTCCCCATTCCTTGACACTAGACCTTTCACCTCCCGTATGTAATGTTTACGATGTTGAAAAATCCTTTTTTTTTTTTTTTTTTACTTATGGCTTTAAGCCTCATCGATGTCATTAAAGGCGGGAAAGGACTGCAGGCTACGGCCTTTTTAAATGAATCAGCCATGAATTCGTTTGTAGTGACTTGAGAAAACCATAGAAAAACGAAATCTAGATGGCTGGACGGAGATTCGAACCCGCGGCCTCCCGAATGCGAGGCCAGAGCCTTACCGCTCGATGACGTATCCTAAAATCCGAACATTAAAGAATTTTATTTATTTTTAGCAAGCCGTAACGGTGAATGTTGTTTAATTATTTCAGGACGTTTGATTTTCCTCTGAGATTATATTAACTAACAATTTTTTGGTAGAATGGAAGTATATGCAAATAATAACATATGTTATAGTGTGAAACATATAGTAGCATATAGTAGGATGCGCTAGGAGCATGGAAATAAAAATGACCATGTCTCATCGTATTTTCAGACCGTCACATGTTAAATTTACCGACCATCGTTTTCACGTAAGTAATTATTAAAGCAAACAAACTAGAGATGTAAAAACCATAAGCTACGCTACTTGCAGATAATGTCTAGACGTGGGATGAGACTAAATTAAACATTTACTGCATACAATGTAAGAATTAACGGTTAAAACAGTAAACGTAAAAGAAACCAAAACGAATTTCATCCTAAATCAAAACAAAACAAATTCATTTGCTAGCTTCAGATATCACAACGGTGTTATTACTAGTAAAAATATAGTAAATAAGAAGTATTAAACCAAAAAAAAGAATGGTTGAAACTTATATAATTAAATCAGGTAAGCAATCAGCAACTCCTCAAGAAGCGAAAGGGCAAGAAGTGGAGCTCAAGTAAACGGAAATAGGCCAGCTGTTTTTATGAAATAATTTTTTTTATTTTCCTGCTGTCATAGTCAAGTCATTATATACACTTAGTTTTACATTTTATCCAGAACCCTAAGAACAGTGAAAACCATTTCATGACCCTGATTATTCGTAATAATAGTAAGCCATTCCAGACTACCTCGGTAGGCAGGATAAGCATATTCTTCTCGGAACAGAATGCGCTTTCATACATCCAGTCACTGTTAACATCCAAGTAATATCTTCTACTTTCATCCCTACTGCAATTTTTTGTAACTCCCTATCTATTACACTACCCAACATCCAAATTGTTTCGGGCTCAAAAATAGTTATTTCCGCAGTATTTTGTCGCGTTAAACACGAAAATCAACATAAAAAGTTGAGATTAGCTCTTGTTTTCAAGATAGGAACCAACTTGAGAAATCTCACTATGGCTGTTTTAAGTGACTTTCTCTGCTATTCGCCTTACAACTAAAAATATGGGCTTTCAAATACAAAAATTAAAAAATAATAATAAATTTGACAATTTAAAATCGAATTACGATTTAAAAACTTCTTTTTTAATACTTTTTATTTCAGAATTAATCACTCAAACTAAAATTTACAATTTTCTGCTTTCAGATCAGAATGCCACGAAAGTGTGTTAATGCCGTCAACAACTTTTGTTACAACTGCGGTGAAATAACTTTTGAAGCACAGAAGCGAACCATTAGCCCAGTTGTAAAGACAGCTTACTTCCATTACTTCGGTGTGAAGGTAGGTGACCAGGATAAACTATGGGCCCCACATGTTTGTTGTAACTCTTGCTCAGTGAGACTGCGAGAGTGGCTTAATGGGAAGAAACGAGCAATGAAGTTTGCTGTACCCATGATTTGGCGTGAGCCAACAAGCCACGTTGACAATTGTTATTTCTGCATGACGCCCTCCATGAATCGAGGTTGGACAAGAAAGAAGAAGGAATCGGTACAGTATCCCAGTGTTCCATCAGCCATTCGGCCCGTTCCTCACTCGGCTAATCTGCCAATTCCAGAACCACCTCAAAATTATGAGATTGAAGAGGATGATGCTGTAGAACAAGAAGTCACTAGACCTGGGACTTCCCATGACCCAGATTTCAAGGCAAAAGATTCCAACGAGCCTCACAGATTAAATCAGATAGAATTGAATGATCTCGTAAGAGATCTTGACTTGCCAAAGAAGAAAGCAGAGCTTCTTGCATCAAGACTGAAGCAATGGCATCTACTCCAACCAGAAGTCAAAATCACAGAATACAGGACTCGTCACAAGAATCTTCTTCATTTCTTTGAGAAGAATGAGGATGTTGTTGCTTGTACTGGTGTAAATGGTTTGATGAATTCCATCAACATAACTCATGATACACGGAAGTGGAGGTTATTTATAGATTCTTCCAAGCTTAGTTTGAAAGTAATCTTACTACACAACGGCAACATTCTTCCTTCCGATCCCATTGGACATTCCGTTCACATGCAGGAAACTTACGGGAATGTGAAATTACTTCTCGAGTCAATCAAATACAAGGATCATAAATGGCAGATTTGTGGTGACTTGAAAGTTATTGCTGTACTCCTGGGCATGCAATTAGGCTATACCAAGTACTGCTGTTTTCTGTGTTTGTGAGACAGTCGAGATAGAAACTCTCACTACATAAAAGACAAATGGCCTTCAAGAAATCTAATTCCCGGGGAGAGAAATGTCCAAAATGAGCCTCTAGTTGACCCAACTAACATTCTGCTTCCACGCCTGCACATTAAGCTGGTATTAATGAAGAACTTCGTGAAAATCATGAACAAGAATGGAGAGGCTTTTCAGTACCTTAGAGCGAAATTTCCAAGACTGAGTGAATCAAAGGTTAAAGAGGGAATCTTTGTGGGTCTTCAAATACCCACAATATTGAAGGACCCTGCTTTTGATAAAGTTTTGGAAGGGAAAGAGAAAGCAGCCTGGAAAGCCTTCAAAGGTGTGGTACGAGGATTTCTAGGTAACAGAAAAGCCGAGAACTACCAACAGTTGGTGAAAGAACTCCTACAAAAGTACCATGACCTTTGATGCAACATGTATCTGAAACTTCATTTCCTACACTCCCATCTTGATTTTTTCTCTAAAACCTGTGGAGCTGTAAGCGATGAGAACGGTGAAACGGTTTCACCAAAACATCTCTGTATTGGAACGCAGATATCAGGGTCGTTGGGATGAGTCAATGTTGGCCAACTACTGCTGGACTCTTACAAGAGATGCTCCAGCGTTGACATATAAGAGGCAATTTGTAGCATAACAGATAGTATAATAACATCCTTGAAGTAGGAGTTCCATGTCACGGGCCGGTTAATACTCTTTTAAGGTGGTTTCCATAGCAACGATATTCAGAGATCAACTAAGAGATTGCTTAGAGCAGCGTCAAGGAGAACTTGCATATTGAAGAAGTCCGATAATGTATTTAAGAAAGATGTATTTAAAATAATAAAAGAGTGATTTTAATTTGCATAATAACGGCTAAAAGATTAATTATTTGATTAAACCGTACAAAAGGTATGTTATGATAAGCCAATATAAAGATAAAGCATAAAATATAATCACATCGTAAATGCAACACGGTACCATTTCTTAATGAGTAAACAGCAATTTTTTTTAGAAATACTACATGGCAAACCGTGAAGAGGACGAAAGTTGGAATTTTAATGATTAACATAGCTTTTAAGAAATGCGACAATTTCAAAAGGAAACGTTTGCAAGAATAGGCTAAAAACAACCACTGCTTTCTGAAAAATGAACATTGTTTAATGAAACATGCCTATTATATTGTATTTATTACATAGGAATTTTTTTTTCTTCTTCAATTTGCTTTTAAATCGATGTGTGGGATGTTGTGTGTCTTTCTCCAGTGGGCTGTATTGTATCTTGAAAACAAGAGCTAGTAAAAAAATTTCAGTTACATATTCATATTCGTTTTTTTCAACCCGAAATTAGTATGAATTGACTATCTAGAACCAGGAAACTGACAAAATATATATATATATATATATATATTTTTATTTTTTTATTTTTTTTGCTAGTGTTATTTTCTATATGCATCTGACTCTGGCAAGGAATCTCACAGTATGGCCATCGCCGTTTCACAATACGTTCGATGAATTTCTTCCTCACAGAGTTCCTTTAAAGTGCCTGTTATCCATTCATGGCAATAGCTCGAATACATCTTTCTCCAGTTCTATTGCTAAGGCGTTACAGAGGGTCGGCAATGATGTTTTCAGTTTAAAAACTATTCTTGGTGCCAATCTATTTCCAATATTTTAAATCTGCAATTTTTCGCTATCACCAGATGAAAATAAAAAGTTTATTAATTAATACGGAAATAATACTGTCTGCAGGTGTTAAGAGGATATTAGAATTCATTTCTATACCTTGTAACAATACCATACAGTTATTCCTTTTGTCCACCACCATTTCTCAACATTATTTTACGGACACATGACCTTGCTGACGCCATACCTATTGCCAGGTTGTACTGCGTGCTAAAGAAGGAAGTAGACTGTTGCCACCTGTCTGCGAAATATGTAACTATGTTCTGTGAGTGATAAGTGTATTTTTTATTTGTGAAATTTATGAAGTGGAAATTGGGAACGTCCCGGCATTACACCTGATGTCTGCGGAAAACAACATAAAAACCGCAGAAGGACGGCTCACAGAGCCACTCTGCTGCTAACATTGACACACTCTGCCTGGTGAAAAAAAAAAAAAAAAAAATGAAGCATCGAGAAGGGAAGGAAAACACGAAGGGAATCTTCACAGGTTGAGAGGGTATGTGATGTTATTTGAGTGATTAAAAATTGAGTCAGATTTACAAAGAACGGACTTGGAAATATGATCCCACTTATCCGTATGACGTTGCACCACTTTGGCCTGGATGCATGCACTGATTCGGTTGGGAAAAGTGTTGTAAAGCCGTTCTATTTTCTCCAGAGGTAAGCTGGCCCACAAGTGTTGTAACTGGTCCTTGATATCCTGGGTACTGGCTATTTGGACGGAGTTGACGCCCAAACTGGTTCCACACATGTTCTATCTGGTTAAGATCTGGGGATTTTGCTGGTCACGGGAGTACCTCAACATGTCTCAGACCGTTCATAGAGACACGTGCCGTATGTTGAAAAATGCCACAACAATATTCTCGCATGAATAGTAACCCATGAAGAAGCATAATGTCCGTGAAATACCATTGTTCAGTAAGAATTCACACAGTCATTACCAGGCGTGATGTAAAATCACACCCAATGCCTCCCCACACCATTACGCCAGGAGTAACATCACTGTGCCACAACAAAATATTGGAAGAATGGGACATGGACAAAGATCATCACCATATTCGCCGACAATGGCCATCCGAAGCAGGGCAGAACCGGTTTTCATCGCTGAACACATTGCGACGCCATTCATTGTATTCAGTGATTCTGCGTGCCACTAGTCCAGCTCTCAGCAAACAGAGTCGAACCGCCGACGCACCCGATGCAGTGCTCCAACGTCAAGCCAGTACTATGGGACCGAGAATGGTGGGTGAGCCTCGCATTCGGGAGGACGCAGGTTCAAATCAGCATCCGGGCATCCAGATTTTGGTTTTCCATGGTTTACCCAAATCACTCCAGGCGAATGACGGGATGCTTCATTCAAAAGGCCATGGCCGAATTCCTACCCGTTCCTTGTCCCGAGTCCCAGTCAGCCTCTAATGACTTCGAGGTTGACGAGGCGTAAAGCCATGAGAAAAAAATTACTATGGACGAAGATGATCTGTCGGTTACGGCCACTCGAACGAGATGGTGGTCATACTGCGCTATGGTCACCTTGTATGTTTCAGTACCCTCACGTCGTTGTGTACGACCCTCTTCTGTCCACTGGTTCCAAACATGCCCGTCCCAGCTCCATGTCCTGTATGAGCCGTAATTTCACGGAACAACGAACTAATCTTTCTGCCACGATCGAAGTAACTCACCTGCTGACATTACGCCATTGGACATTGATGATGTGTACCGGCTCTTCCGGCACTTGCTAGAACGTTGCACTATATTTGACGGGTCTGCACTAACTGAGCGTGGTGTAACATTGCCCTGGCTGATCACACAAACGAGGTCGCTTTTCGACCTAAGTGTACGACGTATCTCTGTCATCTGAATCATTTACTGTGGTTCTACTACTATACAAATCCTCCGATTTTTGAGTGATTCGTACCATTCCTTCTGGGTGTAACCATTTTCACAATCGTGAAATAAAGATAGATGCAAATTTTGTATATCATCCAGAGTAAAATATCGTTAATTTCGGTGGAATAACAATGGAGGAATGAAAGTAATATGTACACTTGGGGAGGTAGACATGTTGGGAGTTGCTATTACATCGTCACCCATTGTCCATCCGTTGTTCATTCTGACTGTAGTTCTCCTGCGGTTTTCCGTAATCATGTAGGCTAATGCTGGGATGGTCCACAATTTCCGTCATTTGACAGTAACATACCATACAATATTGATAGTGAGTTAGTGAAGCCGATTTCTTTCCTTTGTAAATTTTTAACCGACTTCAAAAAAGGAGGAGGTTCTCAATTCGTCTGAATTTTTTTTTTTTTTATGTATGTTCAGCGATATCTTCGCCAATTTTGAACCGATTTAAATGAAATTTTTATTGTGGATAGAGTATACCTCCAAAGTGGTCCCATATGAATTTCATTAAGAAACCACCCCTTCTACCCCTTAACACCCCTTAACTTTTATACAAACCCACACTTTTTATCCGATTTTGATGGAACTTTAGAAATGTATAGTAAAAAATAAACAGAAATATACTGTCAACTTTTGGTTTGAAAAAACCGAACCCCTCTCCCCCTATCAATCCCTTAATTTTTGCCAATGTTCTTTATACAAAGCTAAAGTCGACACCATTTAACTGATCTCCATTAAAGTAAGCATCTATAGGTAATTTTTCATGGAAAAGGTTTATGACCCAAAAAATTAAAAAAACACCCCTCTCTCCCTTTACACCCCTTAATTTTTATACAAACCCACATTTTTTATCCGATTTCAATAGAACTTTGGACATGTATAGTCAAAATTAAAGAGAAAAATGCTGTCAACATTTGGTTTGAAAAAACTGAACCCCTCTCACCCTATCCACCCCTTACTTTTTGCCAATGTTCTTTACACAAAACTAAAGTCGACATCATTAAACTGATCTCCATTAAAGTTGTCATATACATATAATATTTCATGGAGAAGGTTTCTGACCTAAAAATAAAAAAGCCACCCCATCTACCACTTTACACCCCTTAATTTTATAGAAACCTATGTTTCATATCTGATTTTGATTGAACTTTGCCAATGTATACTTTCAAACAAACAGAAAAATCTTGTCAAAATTTGGTCTGCCAAAGCTCAACCCCTCTCCCTCCTACCAACCCGATAATTTTTGTCAATGTTTTTGCTACCATTTGACCTATTACCATGAAAGTTGGCACTCATATGTATTTTTTCATGAGGAAGGTTTCTGACCAAAAAAAAAACACCCCCACTCCTCATTAAACCGTTTAATTTTTATACAAACCCACAGTTTTTATCCAGCAAACTTTTACTGTAAAACAAAGAGAAAAAAATGTCAGCTTTTGTTTTGCAAAAAATGAACCCCTTTCCCCATTTCCGCCCCTTGACTTTTGTCAATTTTCTTTTTGAAAAGCTACAGATGACACCATTTGACCGATCTTTATGAAAGTTGGCACATATATGTATTTTTTATGGAGAAGATTTCTGACCAAAAAAGAAAAAAAACTACCCTAGGTCCCTTTTTACATCCCTTAATGTTTGTACAAACCCACATTTTAATCCGATTTCGGTGGAACTTTGCATGTGTATACTTTAAAGTAAATAGAAAAAGAAACGTACTACTCACATTACTTTGACAAAAACACAAACCCTATTCCCCTTTCTACCCCTTTAATTACTGTCAATGTTCATTATATCAAGCTACCGTTTCTATTTGATTTTGAAGGAAGTATGCACATGTAAACTTCAAAACAAACAGAAAAATACTATCTGCATTTGGTTTAGAGAAGCAAAACCTCTCTTTCCCTTTCCACCCCTTTAATCTACACAAAGCACAGTTTCTATCTGATTCTGAAGAAAGTTTGCAAATGTATACTTTAAAAAATACACAACAATTGTGTTTAAATTAGGTTGCAGAAACCCAACCCCTCTTCCCTTCTACCTCCACCCCTCCTAATTTCCAATGTTCTTTATAGATACCTACCGTTTTCATCAGATTTCGATGGAACACTGCAAATATATACTTAGGAACAAAGAGAAACATTCTGTTTACAAAACTCTCACCGCTCACTCCCTTACCCCATTTAATTTTTGTAAATGTTCTTTACACATAGCTACAGTTTTTATCTGGTTTCGATGGAACTTTGCACATGTATACATTAAAACAAAGAGAAAAATACTGTCCACACTACCTTCACAAAAACCAGACTACTCTTCACTTCCACACCCCTTTATTATTTTTTTTATACACACCTAAAAATTTTATATGATATCAATAGAAATTTACAAACGAATACTTTAAATCAATCAGAAAAGACAGTCTACATTTGGTGTACAATAGCCCAATCTCTCTTCTCCTTTACCCCCATCGTTTATAATTTCCAATGTTCTTTACAAAATCCACAGTTTTAAGTACCGTCAAAATCAATTAAGCTATTTTTAAGTCATTGCAGAATATTTATAAAATGTATGTGTCCTAATGTCTCAACATTTACTTCAGATTTCAACTTGGACCCCGAGTTTTTACGTTGTGAAAAGCAATTAAATATCTATATTTTCTGTGTGATGCCGGAACGAACAGATATATTCCAGAGACAGATTTGTGTATGTGGTATGTATTAATGTCCAGATGTTACATGTTTCGATTATCGAGCAGCAGCTTTAACAGATGTTATGTTTAGATCGAAACACAACCTGGATCAAAATGTAAACTGACATTCCTTAACACAGCATTCAATTCACCCCACTCTGAAAGTTGTTATAAAGACAGATTTAAAAAAAAAATCATTCGCTTTAACCAATGAGCTACCAGGAAGTTCGCAAAATGAGAACTGCTGCAGCATATTTAAATACATAATTAACTATAATACCACTAAAAATTTAAAAATAAAATTATTGTTTAAAAAACATAAAAACCGCCTTCAAAAAAAGGACACTAAAACTTTTAAAATAACTTTATACCTTGCTTAGAAGAAAGTAAATCTAAATGGACAGTATTTTACATTACTGTTATTGAAATTTTTACATTAATTAGTTATTTTTGGAGTCGGTGCCAGCCTAAACAAGAAAAACAAAAAGAAAAAAACAATAATAAATAACAATAGTACATAAAAAATCATGTTACTACTTACCTACAATTAATTCTAGAAAATTTTTCAACAAATCTGAAACATATAGACGTTACACCGATATTATACTAACTATAAAGTGTTTATTGCATGAAGCAGCCTACCAACTCACACTATACCGCCAGAGATATGCCTGGATGACCAACGAGGCCGAGCCACAGATGACATACCGTTCTATTTGTTTCCCTAAGCTGTCTCCCGCAATAAAACTATCTTCCTCACGACATGCTGTAAAATATTTGTCATGCTCTCGGTTCACCTCGAACACCAAATAAAGTACAGTAATTCGATCTGCGCAATCTGACAGCTGGCACCGACTCCAAAAATAACTAATTAATGTAAAATTTCAATAACAGTAATGTAAAATATTGTCCATTTAGATTTACTTTCTTCTAAGCAAGGTATAAAGTTATTTTAAAAGTTTTAGTGTCCTTTATTTGAAGGCGGTTTTTATGTTTTTTAAACAATTATTTTTGCAGCTAGTGGTGGAATCACACGGTTGCGGTAACCATCATGTGAAATCCGGACCACACGAAGGTATTAGCGTATTTTAAACTATAGTTTGCTGCGACCTCGTCTTCATAAACCAGTCCCGCTAGTGAATCAGTCATACCAAATGTACTGTAATCCTTTTGATGTTGTAGGTTAATTTGAGTCTTTCACTAGAATTTCATACTATTTTGAACCAGTAAAATTATTTTAATATTTGTTGAATGACTTACAATAACATCTCCATCAGATGCTGGAAACAACGAATAAATTACGTTATGATAGACCTAACGTATTATTTACTCATAAATGTTGACGACACCAGTATGAATCAATAATTATCTCTGTGTGAACGGTTAACACTCTGGCCTCGCATTCGGGAGGACCTGGGTTCGAATCCCCATCCGAGCATCCAGATTTGGGTTTTCCATGGTTTTCACAAATGACTCCAGGCGAATGCCGGGATGCTTCCTTCAAGAAGGCCATGGCCAAATTCCTTCCCGTTCATTGTCCCCAGTCCCATCCCGCCTCTAGTGACCTTAGCCATCGATGAGGCTTAAGGCAATAATTAAAAAACAAAAAATAATTATCTCCACGTATAAATTATTAATATTTCAAGCATAGTTTCCTGATTACATCACATTCTACAGTTGTTGTTCTCATCATGCAAAATATTTTCTGAAAATCTAAAAATTCCTTATCAATGGAAACAAGAGTCTTCGCTATGGCCATCTGTCAGGTTTTTTTTTTGACTTATGACTTAACGCCTAGTCGACGTCGAGGTCATTAGAGGCGGGATTGGACTGGGGAAAAGGAACAAGAAGGAATTCGGCCATGGCCTTTGGAAGGAAGCATCCCGGAATTCCCCTGGAGTGATTTGGGTAAACCATAGAAAACCCAAATCTGGATACCCGGGCGGGGATTCGAACCGCCGTTCTCCCGAATGCGAGGCGAAAGCGTTAACCACTCACCCACCACGCTCGGTATCTGTCAGGCTTATTTGCTGAATACCGGGAACTTACAGAAAGAATCGATAGATGCCGTTGGTATAGCTGAATCACTTATTTTTTCTGATTTGATCGAAAATTCTTCTCGGTCCGCATTAAAGGTGTGATGATATACAACTCAATTTTTTGACAAGACCGTAAGCTCTTAAGCCCCATCAAAATCTATAAAGTTTGTTAAAGATTATTCTAAACTAATTAAAAGAATTTTATGATCAGAAGGGATTTTGATTTCTTACTCCGGTGCTAAACAGGATAGTGTGATGAAATAGACCTCTGATTTTAATTTAGAATCTGTAATGAAACGAATGCTAAATGCAGATTGAGACGGCTTTAACTACCAGCAATATTTCGTGCCACTGCGTATTACGAGAAGGTTGCACTAAAAAGCAATGGCCGGCTCGTCTGGCTTTGTGTGAAGGCTGGCGCCGAGCATTGTAAAACGCTTTAGCTGATGAGGGGAACCTGTCAATACCTGAATGAATAGCATTGGCAAACAGCGGACTGGTGTCCACAAAAACACATTCAGACGAGCAGCTGAAGATAAATCATTTTATTAGACGTCCCTTCTGACAGGAGAAAACTACCAGTATCCCATACAACCTCCGGTAAAATCGACATGCGTGGCAGTAGTAATCCTGGCGGTTTTTATTGCAATATTCTTTTTTGTTGTTATGGACGTTATTAGGTTGAAACCATAACAACGAGAGACCGACCCTAGTTGATAATGGTAACGCTCTGACCGAGAGTGGTGTTGTAACGGCTAGCGTTCTGGCCTCGCATTTGGGAGGACGACGGTTCGAATCCCCGTCCGGGCATTCAGATTTGGGTTTTCCATGGTATCCCAAATCACTCCAGGCAAATGCATGGATGCTTCCTTCAAAAGGCCATGGCCGAATTCCTTCACATTCCTTGCCCCCCATCCTTTTCCGTCTCTAAAGACCTCGCTGTTAGAGAGACGTTAAGCAGATAAAAAAAGGTAACGCTCTGACTTTGCATTCCGGATAACTCGGGTTGAAATACGTTCAGCCATTCACAGTCCTGTTCCAGCGCCAGATTCCTTAGAGAAATTTTAAGTGAGGATCTAATGTTTGAATGCTGGGATGATTCCTTCAAAAGGCCATGGCAGAATTCCTTCCAGTTTCTAGTCCCCATCCTTTCCCGCCTCTAATGACTTCGACGTCGACGAGGTGTAAAGCCATAAGCAAAACAAGAAATCAATTTCTTACTGTGAGAGCTTCAGTTTGTACAGTAGTGATGCCGGATCAAACAGACAACCCCCGGTACAGGTTTATAACAAAATGTATTTACAGAGCAAGTTTCGCCAGAGATAAATAAAAGCTTAAGAGTTCCAGAAAATCCTACCCGAATCCTGAATTGAACCTGGAACCTTTCTATCCCCAGTCCATCACTACACTATATTTGTTTCTTATACATGACTGCACGAAACAGGCAGTGTTACCATTTCATGACCAAACAAAAACGTCCTGTTGCAATCGTATGGAGAAGTAGTACAGGTATTGTTACACAGTGGCGTAACAATGAGGTGGCAGGACCGGCCAAATACACGGACCCCCAGCCGAAGGGGTCCCCGGCTACCACCTGGAGGGGCCCCGGCCCGAGGACCGAGGGGACCTGCCGTCGCCCATTGACGCCGCCCAAACAGCCGTCAAAGTATCTTCTACTTTAATAGGTGTACGTCACTTTATACTGTGAACAAAAGTTAGAAGATGAATGCAAAATTTTAAGCAAAAGTTGTCAGAGTAATCAAATGTTACTATCCACATTTATAATCCTTTACTAATATGTTTATTTTGACTTTAATGATTTTGTTAGATGGAATAGTAATAATAAGATTAAAAGCCATTTTGTGGAATAGAAAAATACATTAAGGTAGGAATCAAAATCAGGATGGTGCTGTAATATGGATGAAACTACTTAGTAGCTGTATTACGATTCCGTTTAACTCTAATCACCTCTGTCCGGAAAGGCTTATTCTCACGGTGAAAATATTTTTATCGCCATCATATTATATTGTAAATTCTTATGAATCAAACCACTTTAAATGTTTCAGTTGGAATTGAGGACTGTAAATACCAATCTTTTTTTATATACATATAAGAAATGGTCTGGTGGCTCATTGGTTATGTCGCATGACTGGTGATTTGATATGTTCCCGGTCTCGGCTGGTTTATTTGCATTGGCATTCGACCAGTCTATTACCTCTGATAAAGCTCGCTTTGTTTATGTGTATTATGCTAGAACACTCCTGTAGTTTATATTCCACGTAAAAATGTGAGCCGCATTGTCTAATAATCCTATCGGCTTAGGTTCCGCGGTGATGACAGGCGGATTTGAGTGGCCTTTTAAACGTTTGCCAGTAAGGCGGACGCACAATAGTGGGATGTCCACCAATCGACATGACGTACACATTCAGTTTACTTCGTAATTTACCCAACAGAAAATAGTATAGCATCTGCTATATAATTTCCTAAGCTCACTCACTCGTTCACCTCGATAGCTATTGGCTGGAGAACGGTGACGTCACGCGCCAACCTTCACTCGCAAATTAACAGTGACCATAGTCATTAGTAATAAAAGATTAGGTGCACAGTTTCATAGATAATCAACTGCTATGAAATTAATTGCTGTAATACAGTAATTAATTTTGCTTTTTCGTAGCATTTCATAGCTAAAAAATATATAAAATATTTACTGTTATATATAAATATATACAAAACAAACGTGGAACTACTTTTCAGTAACATGTCGACTTTAAGAAACTTAAATTACACATGGTCTGTGCTGTAACAGTGAATTCCAATTGTCGCTGTCCCAAAAAGTATGGGTTGCCTATTAAAAAGTGGCCGCTCCTAGGGAATTCCAGCTGTTAATCTTAGCACTCTTCCAGACTGACAGACGGTTTCGTGCGCTAACTCTGTCTTGCTCTTACGTGTCTTTAACCGCTGGCAATCCCTACTTGCGGCCACTTTTTAATAGAGAACCCATACTTTTTATGTTCTTTAGATGTCTCACTTTGAACTGAATTATAATTTATTTAAAAAAAACAGTGAACGAAATTCTTCTTCTTTTTTGTTGTTGAAAATTTAATTAAAACTATTTGCCGGTATATTTTGACAGGCAACCCGGCAGAATCGTATTCCGCTACTAATTATTATAAATAAAAATTGCATTTCAGTCAAATAACAGACGTAGAAATCATGTAGTCGGTTCTTATGCTATTACTCTATTCAGTCTCAAATCAGAAACCGATGTGAAGCTATGAATTGGTGATTTACCGTGTTGCAGAAATGTT
Source organism: Vandiemenella viatica (assembly GCA_031002005.1). Classification (NCBI taxonomy): domain Eukaryota; kingdom Metazoa; phylum Arthropoda; class Insecta; order Orthoptera; family Morabidae; genus Vandiemenella; species Vandiemenella viatica. The sequence continues at coordinate 28,667,545 of CM061921.1, forward strand.
CCAGTAAGTGAGTTTCTGTAGTAATCACTCCAGTTTTCACCATTCTGACCTCATACGTCATGTTTATAAACGTGCTTTATTCTCAACTGGATTTTGTGGGCCATTTCCTCAATTGCCTGTTAATCATTTTTTATAAAGGTTAATGACACACCAATGCAACTGAATTTTGATTTATTATTTGTGTCTTACGGGCTTCACTCTATTTCCAGAGCATCATCAGGGACATCTGATTGGTATTTGTACATTTAGTTAATTACATTCAATTTAAAAACAATATATTGTTTTAATTGGAATTGCACTGGTGTGTCATTAACCTTTATAAATATTGATATTTTATTCTTATTATAAAATAGTTGTTAGCTGCAACTACGTTCACGGGGCTGATAATGTACAGATTTCTCTCTTAAACAAAAATTGTCAACCGTTGCATGATCCATGGCCCCTGTGGCTCGGTGAACTCAAAATCTCTTTGCATGGTGAGTCTCAACTAACTGTATCTTTAATCTTCCGAATAATACGATGCCACCAGTACACTGAAAATGTGATAGACATGTGGACTGCGAGAAGAAAATCACTTTTAAATGGTCCACTAATATTGGGACACTGTTATTTTAAATCCTTTACCTTATTATACTCGTGAGACCACGGGTTGAAGATTAGTCGGAACCCCATCAAAATCCGAACAGAGGTTTATTGCGTTAATAACGTTCAAACAAAAGTAACCCTCTATTTCTCAGCTTTTTGACAACACATTTAAAAGAATCGTACCTTCTTTTACCCAAGGGACCACGGACTATACAGTTAAACGAAACCCTATCAAAATCTGACTGGTTGAATTTTCATTAATCCCATTTATTCCAATTGCAGTCATACAGGCACAAATAATAATAATAAAGTATTTGCTTCCTTCTCTGCAGCCTATTAAAACTACCGCGAATGTTAAAAAAAAAAACATAAATATAAAAAAATTTTGCTGGTTACTGTTTCATTAAATGTATAGATTTTAACAGTATAATATCTGAGATATTATAAGCTAACTAAGCTTAATCTTAAGTATTCACAAATTTCCAGTGACGTTGCTTGGTTTTTGTGTATCACACCTTCTGAGTCGTTGAACAACTAGTTAGATCAACATAGTTTCACACCTGCATAAATCGTTTACCAAAGTCACACATTTAGAAAGTTTCTTTAACAAAGAAACAGTTCGACCAAAGTGGAATCTAGTTCAGTATGTAATGAAAACAACGCGTCCGATACCTCTTTATGGTCTTACGTTACTGTGGTAAGTTATTGGCTTTATTCGCATCTCCAAATCCCTGTGAACAAGTAAAAAAAAAAAACACTGCGGCCTACGACATTTTTAATCCCATAAGATCACTGGAAAATGTGGAAAAAATTTAGCAGTCCCTTTCCGTTGCGTATTGGAGTGCAATAAGTTGCGAAGCGGCACCAAATAATTCATTCTGGAACACCAGACTATTCTTTCCACTCCCTGTTTCATGCCTCTCCAATATTCACGTGACTATGCTTGGAGGACTTGAGAATCAATGTGAGAGTCAGTTTCAAGGCCTCATCACATCTGGTCGGCTAGCGGAAAGACAGGTATTCACAAACGCAAATTTATCGTATTATATCCTACTAAAGTATTGTTCTGGAAACTCAGTGGTTAATGCGTCTGACTGCTGATCGTAAGGTCCCCGGTTTGAATCCCGGTCTCTGATGTGATTTTCAAAGATTTTGTTTTTAGTGTGAAATACACCAACTTTTTGCGTGGTTCGGATTCCACGTTAAGCTGAAGGTCTCATATAACCAATGGGATTACTGGGTTAGGTTAGTAGCCAAAAAGAGAAGTGCATTGCTCGACGAATCAAAAACTCTGTCACTTGGCGGCCGAACAATCCTTCGGGACAAAGGTAGAATGAGAAACAGCCTTCAGTCACTAGAATACAACTTTTATTGTATTACACAATGCATTTCTGACCATGTGGATCCATCTTCAGGTGTCTATGGTATTTACATTTGGTTTTAAATTTTCCTTAAGTGAAATTCGTGCCTAGTAAAGTTTGTTCCTGCGCTGAAAAATGATTTCAAGTAAGTGTCGTGAACACATTTTATTATGAGAGAAAAGACAGAATATGAAAACATTGTGAAAAACTTACCAGAATTGACGAGATGCTGAATAATTAGCTTCGTATACATATTTACTGCGGAGCACTGTACTAGACACGATGTCGTATAAGAAGCATATGTTTATATAAACACAACAAAACAGTTTAAAGATGTACTACAAGTTATTCAAAGATGAAAATTATTATTCGTTGTCAGAGTATATCGTGACGGTGGTCTTTTCTTGTCTCTAGTACTTAAATTAAACAGGCAATAAATCTTTAAAAATATTAAAGTAATAGTGGCTAGAAAAGTCTACTTCTTCATTTAACGTATGCTCTGGGCTTTTTATCTTGTGGAGGAAGATCATTTTTCTTGCAATTGGACTGTATATGTAATACTGTTAAATTATTTTGAATGTCTTTAATATCATGTTTTGTGTCGTACATGTGTTCTGCAATGGCTGATTTCGAAGTGGTTTAATCTAAAAGCGTTCATGTGTTCTTTGAAACGGGTTTGAAAACTTCTGCCAGTTTTTCCTATATAATATGCTGGACAGTCTATGCATTATATTTTGTATACTCCACTGTTCTTGATTTTCTGTTTGTCTGTTTTTATGTCATGTTCTAATAGGTGACCTAGCTTATTATTAGTGGATAATGCTATTGCTACGTTGGTTTTCCTAAATAAGTTAGCAATTTTCTGTGATATGGGACTTCGGGATCTCCCGGCCAACATCCCATTCGATGATTTGGTTATATCTGTATACAATGGATTTTACAATTCATGTATTCATGAAAGCTTCGTCGTAAGGCATCAGGCGTATAGTTTCACGAGTACTGGTGAAGGGAATTTTAGGATTTTGTGCCCTTTTAGAGTATCAGTCTTTGTGAGAACATCCATTGATTTACACCCATTACCGATGGATGCATCAGTTTTCAGTATTCTTCGGATACTGAGGTATGAATTTCCGTCGGTATCGGTGTAACCAGCATCCGACTTTATGATTGGAGTGGGCGTACTTATGCACTTGCAGCATCCAGCGTTGTTGTTCTTGTGTTTGTTACGACTTTATTGCTCGTCGACAACGGGGCGATTAGCGCCTTGAGCAACCCGCGGCTGGCACGGTTTAAATTTTTGCCATTCACAGATAGTGATGGTGGTGGAATTTTGTTCGGATATACACTGATCAGCCAAAACATTATGACCACCTACCTAATAGCTGGAATGTCCGATTTGGCATGGATAACAACTGCGACGCGTCTTGGCATGGAAGCAATGAGACATTAATAGGTCACTGGAGGGATTTGGCACTACATCTCCACATACAAGTCGCCTAATTCATGTAAATTCCGGGGAAGGGTGCGATGAGCTCTGACGCCACGTTCAATCCCATCCCATGTGTGTTCTATCGGGTTCAGATCTGCTTAGCTGGGGGGGGGGGGGGGGCAGCACAACAATTGCAACTTGCCACTGTGTTCCTCAATCCACTCCATCACACTCCTGGCCTTGTGACATGATGCATTATCTTGTTGAAAAATGCCACTGTGATTGGGAAACATGGTCATCATGAATGGTAGTACGTGGCCTACACGCCAATGTTCCCCAGAGCATAACTGAGCCGCCGCCAGCTTGTCTCCGTCCCGTAGTACAGGTGTCAAGAAGCTGTTCCTCTGGAAAACGACGGATTCGCACCCCCCCACCCCCACCCCCCATCGCCATGATAATGAATGCATCGGGATTCTTCAGACCATGCAACGCTCTGCCACTGCACCAACGTCCAGTGACAATGGCCAGGTTCCCATTTCTGTTTTAGTTGCTGATGTCGTGGTGTTAACATTGGCACACGCATGGGTCATCTGCTGGGGAGGTCCATCGTTAGAAGTGTTGTGTGCACTGTGTGTTTATATATGTATTTGTACTCTGCCCATCACAAAAGTCTGATGTTAGTTCCGTCACAGTTCGCCACCTGTCCTGTTTCACCAGTCTTCCCAGCCTAAAGGCGCGTTCCCACGATCCCTTGTAACGAAGTCGAGACGGGACGGGACCTCATTAGCCTAAGTGAAGGGACAAACGCGGGCCACAGGTTAGTCCTAGCTTACCTCGCCGCCACCTTCGCACCACGTTGCCTAGTGTCGTTTAGCACAGAGCACTTTACAGCAACAGAAGGGGTGCGCACCGCTACACACGCCTGTGATGTTTACCGACTCAGAGTGTGTAGCTGCGTCTCGTCTCCGCTAGCAGAGGTGGCCCTCTTCCCATGGCGTGTGGTTGAGTATTCGTTCCGTCCCGTCCCGTCTCGCCTTCGTTACAAGGGATCGTGGGAACGCGCCTTAAGACGTCCGACATCTGTAATGAGGAGTGACCACCCGTTTGGAGGTGGTTTCACCTTGATTTCGCCCCGTGTTGAAGACACTCACTATAACACTCCTCTCACACCCGACAACTCGTGCATTTTCCGAAATACTCGTGTCGAGCCTCTGGGCCATCGCAATGTGTCCTCGGTCAAACTCGGTCAGATCGCGCGCCTTTCCCATTCTAAACACGGATAGCACGCTCACTGCACCGTGAGTGTGTCTGGCTAGCAGTTATTCTTCGTCAGGTGACGCTGCTATCACCTGGACGGGTTTGTATCGATAGCAGGCAGGTAGCCATAATGTTCTGGTTGATTAGTGTATGTATTTCTCACCATAAATTACACCCTGTCATGCCTACTGTTGATAGCATGGTACATCATCATCTTCAACTGTAGACTTACTCCACTGGCACATCAGTTTAAATAGAGTAGATTAAAAAAAGTAGGAACAGGATCTTCTCGAAATGGAAATCCATTTCTTTTAAAGTTATTTCAATTTTCACCAAAAGGGCAATTGCACTATAACGGTACTGTATCCCAACGTCATGGATTTCTGGTCCTGAGGGATCTACGTTTCCGTTAAACATGCTAAATATATACCATACTGGGGAAGTAGGTATTTCTGTGTTTTATTAGCTGGCACCTTCAGAGAACAAGAATGTTTCAACATTGAAAAACGTTACTGATTCGTGTTTTTATAAAATCACAATAAACCAGGTAATTTGACTGAGGGAAAAATAACTCAAATAAATTATGAATATGAGCTCCAGTAGTATTGCATTATCAACTGTATACTTTCAGACTTACCGTATTGTCAACACCCCATCAAAAGGCTAAAGAAACTGCAGGTTTAACCAGCAGCAGTTTGCCAAAGTTTGATAATTGCTGCAGTGAATGTGTTTAGAGTCCTGTCCGACCTCAGGAATAACCACGGTTATAGCTGTTGAATTGAGCTGAGTAGACGGGACGTGGAGTTGGTGCTGGCCGTAGTTTTAAACTCATAGCGTGATTTGTTGTTATAACTGTTGTACGGTGCCCGTTAGTACTCTCAGTTTAACGACGAATCTATTATTCCAGGTTGGCGATGGATCTCTTAATGAGCACGTCCATTACCAATGTTCGTTCCTGCTGCCGAAGTAGACAGTTATTCACAGTAGTGGCGATTGGATTTTATTGAGGACGTATCAGTCGTCGACAGTGATATGAGAAGACTGCTGTCAAAGAACTGGTCGAGAATGAATCTTCTCTCCTTTTAAAGAAACCTCCCGACGATCACCTGGACTAATTTTGGAAAGCTATTGGGAACCGAAATCTAGGTGGACAGCAAAGGGATTCGAATCCGATTCTGAACGTTTTTGTTCTGTCACTAGCTTCGGTAACTGGTGGTTGATGATGAAAAATAAGTTTTCCGATTGCTGAGTTCAAGCGTTTCTTGTTGAGAATCGTAAGGTCCACGGTTCTACTCGAGAAGAAAGTCGGAATATTTACAGACCTCTCAATCTTTTAATTTTTTTAAATGACTTTAAGCATCTGAGGCCAGATAGCCAACTCGGTAGTACTTTTATGTCACTGAGAGCTTTCAGACGCTCCAGTATGAATTTTTTTCCAGTTAATTAGACACACAACAGGATGGACATGAAATTTGCAGACACAACACTTAGACACCCATGCCCGCGGCTGGACTCGAACCGGCGACCTACGGCACCCGGAGATAGCACTCTAGCTCTTACGCTACCGAGGCCGGCCACCTCACATTCTTATTTTCTCATCTAGTAACCGTATATTGAAAGGACCCTCAGATCACATTAAACTGTAGGTTCAACCGCAGCAGATACCAAAGGCGTGGGATCTTGAAATTCTGCACCACTCTCTTTATGGCAATTGTGATTTATTATCATTAATTATTAAAATAAAAACCGGTTTGCTAGACGTTAATTGTCTACTTGTTGGTAAAATTACTGTTATCCGGGTGAATAAAATCAGGAAAATAAGGAGCTATACTGATGGAAATATGAATTTATTCTTTCCTCCTGCAGTCAGTGATAGGAACGTACAGAATAGATTAGTTGGCGCAAAACACTTCTGCCACGTACGATAAGTAAAGAAATTACAAATATGGGATTGGTGTATCATCCCCCTGTTAGTTATATTCCGATTTTACAGAAGAAATGGTTAGCAAACTACAGGGCGTTCGCCGGAAAACGCTACCCTCCCAGTCTGTTGCCGTCGGTAACTTGCTCGGTCAGTGGATCTAGCAGCTCCCGCCACACGGCGCCGTGAAACACCGCACTGTTTAACACCTCCGCTGCCCCAACAGTGCAGTGACGCAGTATAATGGGACGCTTACATTGTTAAGAACGGTTTCTTTGCATTGTAGCTAGTTTGTGACTTCAGTCTCTTATTAATCAGTGATGTGAATAAACGTTTCTTTGCGGTTTGGCTGGTTTGGGGCTTCATACTCTTACTAATCTGTACCGTGTTTGAGTGTGAGTAAAATTATGGTACGTTACAGTTTGCAACAAAGAATATTTCTCTACGATATATATGTGAAGAAGAAGTCGTTTAAAAAGTGTCGCAGTAAATTTCGTCGCAAATTTCCTGGCGCTTTACTGCCAGCTAAATCAACAATTCTGCGTCTGGTTAAAAAAGTAAGAGAAACGGGTTCATTTTAACAAAAAGAGACTGTCGGTCAACCGTATTCTCACAGAGGAGAAAATTGACGATATCGCTTTTCGACTAAAACAGTCACCCAAAAAATCATTAAGTCAGTTAGGGCAGCGTGTGTCTCGAAATATGTTCAGAAGATGTGAAATGTGCATTACACAAGAGGGTCAACACTTCCAGCATCTTTTATAAGGTAAGCTAATGAATTACGTCACATTTAAATGCTTAGTTTATGAAGTTTATGAAGCGTAATTAATTATTATGAAATAGTCCGCGGCCGACGGTCGAACAATGCCGGAAGCTGACCGCTCGCTCGCCGGGAGCAGTTTCTTCCTTGTAGCGCTTACAGTGGGTTGCGTTTCCCGGCGAACGCCCTGTATAATAGTATGTACGAGAGACGCCAAAGATGTTCAAAACCCCAGAGCGGCCAAACACTGAACTTTGCTGGTGTGAAACCTTGGTAAGAAAAAGAGCTAAATATGCATGATTCTTTTGTTTTTGTAAATGTTGTGTGTTTCCTCTGTCCTATTGTGTGTAGTGAACGATGGTTCCATTCTTTATTTTTATTTTATTCCCTTTCATTTAATATTAACTGCAATTAAAACCTTTTATTCTCCTTCCCGTTACATTCCGTTTTCTGTGCATATTCTGTCCTGCCGTTTGTTGTATTGAGAGATGGATCCTTGGTTTTCCGTATCTTTAATTTAATTTTATATAGTTTAATTTAATTTTAATCCTCCAACTATTTTTTTATGTCCTTCCACTAGCAATGGTATTCGATACACCAGCGAAGTATTTTTGGTGTTAGTAGATATAATTCGTTAAAATATTATTTCGGTAACTACAGGTCAACAGCATCTAGAAAGCTTTTCTATCAAAATTCGCTATTTTACAAACGAGTAGCTGCACAGACAAAAGTAATAATTCTTTTCACTTTTGTTATTAAATTTAGTGATTGTTTCATTATTGTTGCTAAAGTTAGAGAATTTTAATCAGACGTATTTGGAAAAATAATCTTGACAAATGTCACTGAACCATAGACATATCAAGACAAAAATATTTTAAACTGTTTGCGTGATACGTCTCATTTCTATTCCGGTGTAAAAATTATACAAAATGAAATTAAGTATATCGCAGACAGGGACTCTAAGACGGTTACTTCAAATGTAAAAATCAATGTTAGATAAAATTTCTCATCCAATAGCGTCACATGCATTTATTTTTTTACAGTAGCTTGAATAGTGTTTATAACAAAAATACCTATGTAATATAAAAGCAGCTGTCCATTGTTAAAGTTCCTGGAATATTGTGTGAAGCTGCTTCTAATATGGCTTCCTGTGCAGTAACCCAGTAGCCGGGATGGGATTCTTAAGCTTCGACGCTGAGACGGAGTAATGAAGGCCATGGCTCCGGGTTGACCCGTAGCTCCTCATATTGCGGAGGTCAAAGGTCAAGAATCCTCGCCAGTTAAACCTCGTGACTCCCAGTAAGCGTCGCTATTTTCAGTCTAGGAAGATATTGCCCTCGTATCATTGCAGCTTGCAGATAACAGAGATTCACGAGGTGTAATTTCTATGCTAGTAGAACAAGGTATTTTTCGACACGAGAAGCTATCAGGTAGCAAACGAATGAAAAAAAAAAATCTGAAAAATTGTAGATATATTATTTTGTTGTACACGGCACACAAAAATAGTAAAATAAATATTAAGGTTATAGTTTAACGTATTTATGACACCTTGGGGTCATTCACATATCTGAAAGTTCGTTCTCCATTGAAGATTAATTACTGAGTGTAACTAACAACGCAGCTAAAATAAAGTAATTGATTCCACCAAGCTGATGACTATTACAATTCGCGATGAATACGAAAACTATCTGACAGCTAAAAACATTTTGTATTTTGTGTAATTTAATTTAATCAAGTACATCTTATTTTAGACTTAAATTGTATTTCCAAGAAAAAATGAATAGAACATTTATAGCTGTGCATCATCAATATACAATTCCACTTGATTGCTATGCGGGTTTATTTAAATCTGGTGCACTTTGATTATCTATATTACTATCATTATTTATTTTTGCTTATGGATTTACATCTTATCGACATCGAGGTCATTAGAGGCGGTAAGGAATCGAGGCAAGGGATTGGAAGGAATTTGTTCAAGACCTTTTGAAGGAACCATCCTGGCAATCGCTAGAGTGATTTCTGGAAACCATGCAAAACGGAAATCGGGATGGTCGAACGGGGATTCAAATTAAAGTTCTCCCGAATGCGAGGCCAGAACGTTACCGCTCATCCACCATAGCCGGTCTTTTATAATCACAACTCTTCAGTTTTTATTCTAAACATCAACATATTAATGATTGCTTTTCAGTAATGGACACTCTAATTAGTGGTGTTGCTGTAATATTAATTCAAATTGATTACAGTTACTTTCTTAACATTCAGTTGCCAGATGAAGTCGTTAAAGGTGGATGTTACGCTTGTCATTGGTCTGTAAAAAGTATAATATTCTTGCTAACACATGTTCTATTAGTTTGTTCATAACTGTTTCTTGGATAAACTTACGATTAATCAACTGTATGCCTATATTAGCGAGAAAAACCGCCTAAATCCCAAGGAAGTAGGTGAGTTATGCTCGTGACAGCGAGATTTTACTACCTTTCCGATAACTCTTCTACCTGGAGCATAGTTCAGAATATCGATTATTCTAAGCAGAAGAGTCAAATCAATTTACCACGTTTCGGGAAACTTATATTTGTCCCTAGACAAGAATAGTCGATAATTTTTCGTGAAATTTCAAATTTTATAGATGGCCTTCCATTGCCGAGGTCGAGAAATTTTCGGACAAGGCATAATCTCTCATTTACCATATCCACCTGATTCCAGTAAGGCGGCGTTTAAACACATAGCTAAACTGCGGGTTGAAGAGTTTCTAATTAAGACTGTACACGCATGATATTGAGATTTTTGTCAACCTATACGGTCTCTGTAAAAACAAATCCGCTCTCGACTTTTACTTATTAGGAAAACTGTTCTTTAAAAAAAAAAAAAAAAAAAAAAAAAAATCAACAGATTCTCTCAATATACTACTATATTCTTTTATAGTTCACTTTAACAACTGAAAAACTCCCGAAACAGTCAATAACATGAAAACATTTCGTATCTGTTCTTAGAATACACTGGAATGTAATCGTTATTGGCTCTAAATTGCCTTTCTATCATATTCTGTGGAATTTTGCCATTACGAGAGTATAAAGTAGATAATTTTGCAACTAACGCAGAATAATGTTAGAAACAATTCAGCATACAGATGTGTCAGTTAATTCAAAATAAACAATTTTAATTGGAGAACTGAACAGTTGTAAAGTGTTTTGCATTAGTCTGAGTTTATTAGAAAATAACTAATGAAAGAGTATTAAGGATCAAAATCAACAAAATGTTTTCTTTGCCTAGGAAAATAATGGGGCTATAAATTTATGAAAATGTAATAAGAATTAAAATATACAAAATTTTTTCTTTGCATAGTAAAATAACCGATGTGGTTATATATTTGTAAGTATTTGTGTATGAGAAAGTAGCAACGCATCTCCAAATCCAAAAATCCACAAATCCTTCTGGTCAAGAAAGGGATAGAAGAAAATTTCAGGGATGGAATCCAGGTGATTCCGTTGTGTTTACAAGAAAGAAAACTAAAACTTGATGGTATACTTGTGGTCTGGCCGTGTGAATTGGATGTAATTCAATTCCATTAATATGCTTGAAACAATAGGAGTTCCCGACGTTCCACTGCAGCAACCCGCGCAACGAGTTGATAAACGAATCTAGCACACCTCCCACGCCTTTCACACCATCCACACCGCTCCAGAGAACCATGACGTCACTCGCGCACCCGGACCCTGCCATTGTTCGTACCAAACACACATGATTCAAACCCAGGTCAGGTACTACCATGCTCATATTAATCCGAACGACCTGAATTGCACATCGCTACATTTCATCCTGGGACTTATTCAACCCATTATACACATATACCAAGACAGTACTATACCCGGTAGGTGGTACATTCATGTTAATATCCAAAATTGAGACTCACCCACCTCACAAAAAAACGTGACATATTTTAACATATTCGTTATAGAAACGAAAATATGGATTGTATTTCGTTAATAAAAGAGTTGTGCAGACATTGAAAGCACTTCATTTTAGTTTTTTAAAACATTCAAGAGAAATTACGTGTCCATACAGAATATTAAAAGTTAACATTTTCAAACAAAAAATTAATTTTTAAGAAACGCTAGCGTCAAAAGAAAGGAAGACGTTATACCGATCATCTTTCACTTAAAATAACTGACTATTAATGATAAAATCAATATTTGCAATGTAAAGATAGTTTT
>CM061921.1:28680068-28738428 GCA_031002005.1 Vandiemenella viatica
AATATGGTATGATGAAAACAAAATTAAGGTATTAATATTCCGCACCATTTAATTTTTTATTTATATTTCGTGACTTAGTTTACCATTAGAGTTCTTTCGTGAATGCTCTTTCTACTTACCCTTAACCTTTATGTGTATTTGTCACACGCACAGTTCTATAACGCTGCAGCGTTAGAAAGTGTAACTAAGTCCATTCAAAATCTCTTATTGGTTTTCCGTGCGTAATTTAGCGATTCTTTTCTGTATTCGCCATATAATTGCGTTTGCTAGCGAATTGTTAACTGTTTATTCGAGGAAAAAAAAAATACGCAACGGTTATCAAAATTACGAAAAAAGTGTTACCATCTCTCTATAATTAATCAATTTGGTTATTTAAATAATTATTATGACTAAAATGGTGATATTCGTTATTATTTTTACTGCAGAACTCCAAACTTTCCCTCTGAGCGCCTGCGAGTTTCTTGCTGCGCGGGCTCATTTTTTTAGTCTTGGGTAAAGTGCTGGGTATGAGAGGTCTATTTTATCATGAATTTAGTGTACCACCTACCAGTTATGCTGTCCCATGCGGTATTCGTGTCTAGAACGAAGCATAATCGAAAGGCGAGGGGTCTCTCGAATTCTGTCCCCGACTGTACATACAAGTATTTCATTACGATTTATGACAAATTTAGTATCTTTTTTAGAGTTAGCAGCTACCGCATATGTCACACTCTAGTTATTTTAATTGTGAGTGGAGTTAACCCAGCAGAAATGTGTTGTTTTGAGCTATAGAGAGATAAATGAGGATATAAGGGTCTGGAACGGTCAACGATATGAATCTGTGCCCCTTTCAAAAAGATAAATAACATAGTAACAAGAGGTAGCGATTAATAAGTTGAATATTCTCGTAAATTCTCTGAATTTTTACTTGCTTGTAACAACCGTGACGTTGAGCGTCAGTTATTATAAAAAAAATTATAATTCATTCATACTGATTGGTGATAATCAATTTCAACTGTTCTGAAGAAATTAACATAACCATCGTATCATTTCACCAAATCAATGTCAACTTGAAGGAGTCGAGGGACATTCAGAGACATAGCGCATTTTATCTAAAATGTTGATACCATGATTTATAACTAAAAAAGCTTGATTGTTAATTTCTACGAGAGATTGGGATCCGTTATTTTAGAGACATAAAACTGAATTTACAAGTGCGTAATAACTGTACTGTGATTTATTGTCTCTCATCAATAAAATTAATTTAAATAAGCTGCGCAGACAGGTTGTATTATTTCAAATCATTTCATCTTATATTTTGAAGTATTTATTTGAAAAACTCCGTGTGGATACGAAATTCCGTTCAAAATTTCCAACATCTGTTTCTAAAATTATAATTCTGATACATGTTCAGCTATTCATGACGTGCGATTTATTACTTTGAAAACATTATCATGTTATCAAAGTAGTTTCATACACATTTAATGCAACTAAATTTACATTTTGATTGTTACACCAGTGAGTGTTTTCAATTACTGTGCTAATAATAAAAAAAATTACAACGCTTTTGCTTCTGAACTTTAAAACATACAGTTCGGTTTCTATTAGTAAAAATCATTGTCAGATTGATCAATTCATTTCCTTAAAAATACTAATCCAATACTTAAACCTTTAAAAGGAATGATACCTATTATGAATACAGTTATAAAATATCAATCTAGAATTAACTTTTTTGCCTGGTTTGAGTGTAATCAGTCAATAACTCAGTTGATGATTTATATTATACTTCGGATAAGAAATTAAACTTGGCGTCCACAAGTTGTCTTTCGGAGCGTTGGCCTGAATGGGCTGGCAGCGGGACTCACTGTCTCCTAGCCTTTCTGTCACAACCCCATCAGACTCGAAGAATTGGTTAATAGAGTCTATCATAAAAAAGTAACCAAAAAAGTGTAAAATTTATAAAGAGTCGCGCTGTGTTTTTTAAAAGTTACTAGGAAAAAAATACATCACCTGGTACTAAGATAGCATTGCTAAATACCAGGAAAGTCAACAATAGATCTGAAATTTGATGCACTGCAGCTGCGGTAAGGACGCTTTCAGTTCGGACAGGAACTGCTAACTGTTTTCCTGGGTACTTGGAATTCGTATGGTATTTTACAGAGAAGCAAATTTAAGGATTTATTGAAAAACAAAAGGAGCCGAAGAATGTTTAGAGCAAAGGAATGGGTTAAACACAGATAGTGTCCTATTACCTCTGCTTTTCATAGTTATCATGGGTGAGAAAATGGATATGGTCGCAGGAAGAAATGGGGAAAGAAGTGATGTCTCTTGGAAATGAAAAAATTATTTGCTGGAGGAGTAGAGAAGAGGAGCCCCAATTGGAATTATATATATATATATATATATATATATAGGATGACGTTGTGGGGTAATACGGAATGAAATTTGATACAAATAAAAGCAAGATTAGAACCAGAAAGAGAGATTGATGATGATGATAGGAGAAAATATAAGGAAGATGATTTGTTTCAAATGTTAGTGAGGAAAGTAGAATGAATCATCGAGGAATAAGTGAAAGTTGAAAAGTATAGGTCTGAGACACGGCAGAGTTGGAGAGATTTTGGAAGGTGAGATGAAAATGAGAGGCTTGTCTGCAAAACAGACGCGGCTAGTGGCTGGGGCTGGGAACTGTGGATAATGATAATGATACACACAGAACAATACGTAACTACAGTCATCAAAAGTCATTAGAAAATATACAACACTCAGAATATCAAATTTTACAAATTACGCTTTACAAACACACATTACGAGCACAGATTACCACTACTACAAGCAGATGACGACACGCATGACGCAGTACACCAGTGACAATTTCAGCGTCAAGTCACGTCCATACAGGTAAAATCGTTCTTGTTTTACGACAAGAGAAAAGCTGGGAAGATGATGTGGCAAGAGAGCGTAGAGTCATCTTGTACCATGACTGCTGCAGTTACTATTAGGTAAGATTATTGATCCAATATTTGTGGCATGAACGATCTATTAACATATTAATTTTATGCGGACAGGCATAATGATCTATTTATTGAGGTTTGTGGTAGATTTGTTTGTTTAAACTTCAAAATATGCTGTAAAAATTATGTAAAATATTTGTGAAAATGTTGGCGAGCATAAATTTTGATTGATTTTAATATAAAAGATTTTAATTAAAAACTGTTGCATGGTGTTCTAATAGTGATACTATATTTTGCCTAAAGCTGAATCCTTAAAACTATTTATCGTGTTTAATGTGACGTTCGAGACATTCATATTATCTGTATCAGTATTTAAAATTGTTACCATTTAATGTGATATAATGTAATACTTAGATTGTTTCAAAATAATTTAATAATAGCGGTTTGTCTGCATTGGTCTTCATGCATTATTAATTTTTCTGAAACGGCAAGTGTGAGCCAATTGGCAGAAACTTTTGTAGAATTCTAGAAGTTTCACTGTATGTTGATGATATAAGAGCGCTTAGATTTTTTATTTGCACCTTGGTCATTTCTAAAGAAGTCTGATGTATTGTATACATTGTTATTATGAGTAAACTTGAATTAAAATTGATCATAGACCTTAGGATTTATGAAACTATATTTCACTTGTAGGTTTTAATAAAGTAGGAAACTTAAGTGGAAGTAAACGAATGAACCAATTCACTGTTAGTGTAACTCGTAAGAAAAAGTATGTGGATTACGTAATAACATTTATCCTATAAACGTGATTATGTTATAGTTTCTAGCAGAGGTAAAATGTTCTTGGCTGATATTAAAACTAATCACCTACAACTACGGATCCTTCTATGCCTTATTCTGTGCTCCGCAGTAGTAAATATACTGTATTTACAATATGTTGTAACAAACTTAAAAGTTTCAATTGAGAGTGGTTATTAACAAACGTTAATCAAATTTTACGTTCCTCAGATTGCCGGTGGCGTCACTGCCATACTCTTGACTGACCAGTTTTTAGTCGGTCCTTGTTAAAAGTTTAAAATTCTTCAGCAGTAAGTTATTCTTATTAAATAACAATTTCTTTATTGTAGTAATCACATAATGAAGTGCAGACTATTAAAAACTTACGTCCCACCAGTCATGACCCAGGTTGTGCTCTGTAGAGCACGTAATCGCCAGTTCTGTATCAGGTGAGCCAGATGACACCTGCCGATATCATGACCGGTCCGTTTTGGTGTACTCCCTTACAGCAGTAAATTATGTATGAAATTCGCAGTGGCAATGATCATAGAAGCCATCTATGGCCAATTGCTTCAATCAGCTAACTCTCCAGATTAATTCAAAAATAGATTTATCCCATTAATCAAAAGCCTTTTCAATAAATTGAGACTGCGTACTACGTTTGATTTTTGGAAGCTTGTAATCAAGATCCATTATCTAATTCAAATTATTTTTCAATATCTTGTAAATATCTATGACCTATATCGCGTAATTTCACGAGAATAGCTATTGCGGTGACATACATCTACAAAAGTCTTAAACGTCTTAAAGCGCTGGGGGAAAATACATTCACACAGATTCAAATCTAGGGCCTCTTTATTCAGCTAGGCAAATTATGGGAAACATCCTAAGATTCACCTCAAAGATAACGCAAACGTATTTGAAGTTATCGTGCAGAATATTGGTTGTAGTATTCGCAGAGAGAATTGCCACGAATATGGTACAACGTAAGTCGGTAGGTAACCTTAGAAGTGAAAGGGAAAGTAGCTTAATTCGCAAGAATATCACTTTGGATATCGCCTATGACTTTTTTTCCTTTCCTCGTCGATTTCATTAGAAGTGGAATAGGATTGGAGACAAAGAATGGGAAGGAATATAAGGAACCATCGCGACATTCATCTGGATTGATTTCGGTAAACCATGGAAATCCGAAATCTGGATGACCGGCTGGGGATTCGAACCCGCGTCGTCTAGTTTGCCAGCCAGGTCGTTACCCCTCACCCACCGGGCAACAGAGAGATCTCCATTTAACTAGCAGTGTTTTATTATTATTCTTAAAATTTCCCTCAGCTGATGAATTCAGACAAAATGTTTCTCGTCATACTTTGCTATGTTTTTGGAAAAATTAATTTAGGTTTATGATCAATTTGTATGAATATAAGCAAACATAAACGATGAAAAATGTAAGTGAGTTTATATTTATATCATTATTTCGTTTTGTAAATTGTAGCATAAAACTAATTAATTACAAATATACACACTCAAATGATAGAACTGCTGAAGATGCTTCAGAGAATCAAGTGAAACGCGTTCGGGGAAAAGTAGTTGAGAAATAAACAAATTCAAATGGATTCACGTGATATTAATTATTCATACAAATTGACTATAACGCAATTGACGAAATGGCGCACAGCATCCAGTTGATAAGTTTATGATGTTTTTATGCTGTAAAGCGAATTGTTTCGCTGGCCATAACGCTGGGGCACACTGCCAGATAGGTTATTAATGCTTCTGATTGTCGTATTTCACGTATTGAACTGATTAACCATAAATTCAATCTTCCTTCTAGCTGTAAATAAAAGCTTATTCGTATCGTATAAGTTCTAATTTACTATTTTATTTCTCTTTATTCGTAAATGATATTGTAAATGTGAAAAAATTATTTACAATTGTATAATGTTTTTTTTTTTTTTTACTCTTTTTCTTTATTAACAACTACCAGTAACTTGAAATTCGAAAAACATTTCATTAAAATCCTGCCCAAAGGTATTATGACAAAAATATTTTTTTTTACGTTCTTACGATCCATCGCCGGGAAGGTAATTAAAAATGGAGCAATAGATCCGTGAATTTTTCTCTAGTGAAGTCGGGAAAATATAGTAAACGAAAATCAGTATGAACGGACCGGGAATTAAACCCACGTTCCAGGCGCGAACGTTAACCGCTCACCAACCAGACTAGGTGCATGGAAACAACTTTTACCAGTTTTGTTTGCATCTGTTCCAGCAAATCTTTTCTTCCTTTAAATGCCAGTCTGTAATCGACCCCTTTGTCGTTTATGTACTCGCTAAGGTTCCATAATTTTGAGTCAAAATTTTGTATTTACAATGCGATGATGAACCAAAACATTATGCTACCTTCACGACTGATTCATTTTATAATTCTGGCATTACTAGAATAATAATTAACATAACACTATGATAACACAAAACGTTTTTCCTCCCTTTTACCACCTGTACAATACTTCTCTAAACTTGCAATTACTTGTCAGAAAGCTGGTGCATAAAGATCTTGGCTAGAAACTTTTTGCAAAAAAAAAAAAAAAAAAAAAAAAAAAAAAAAAAAAAAAAAAAAAAAGCCTGAAACTTCCGATTTCTAAATGATTTGCAAAGTGTTTCTACCTTGTGTTTCAGCTGATAATTTAAAATTAATCGTTTTTGGAGATGATACAAGCCATATTAATCTGCTGAGCACATTCAAAATTTTATGTTTGATCATATTAGTAATTGGATCACAGCTAATGGTTTGTCCTTAAACTTTGATAAAACTCGTTGTATTTATTCATTACGTTAGGTAGATTGCTGCCAGATTCATATATAAAATATTCATGTCAGTCTATTCAGCAGAGAGCAGAAAGCTAAAGACTCTAAAATTTATAGGTTTCCATATTGGTAGAAAATTAAGTTGGAGGATAAATATCTCTAAATTCTAAAGCTACTACGTGGAGAGACATTTGTAGTTCACACATTTTCAGCAATAAGGAAACTACTTTACATAGTTTTAGTCCTTGCGGTCATAATCAATAATCCTTTCGGACAATTCATAACTCAGAAGCAAGTATTAAGAATAAATTGTGTGTGCGGTTAGCAGTAAAAATTTCTACTGAGAACTGTTAAAGAAGTTAGGAATTTTAGCATTGGTTGCCGAGTATATATATATATATATATTATGCAAAAATGCACAAAGGCTTAACGTGGTCCTAGTTGGCATCAACGAATAAATATATATGTATATATATATACTTACCACAGATGAAGGCGGCTGGGAAAGACAAACCAATTTCCTTCGTGGTACATATATATATATATCTGTGGTAAGTGTTGCGTCATATTTCCCTCTCCTTCCTTAGTTTTATATACGTATAAATCAATTTCCTTCGTATTTACCAACTACACTTTATTTTACACAAATAAAAAATACAGAATTATGGTACAAGAAATAAAAATTATCTTCATAATAATTGGAAATTGTTGTTATATGATCCAGACATTCAGGAATGGATATCTTCTACAATCTCCCAATACATCTTAACTGTATGGCAGCAGATAATATTAAGTTCGGGTAAAAATAATTAATAGACAATTCACTCTAATTCATTGAATAATTTCTTTCAAATGTATCTACCAAAGGATTATTAATATCTTGTACAAATACAGAATTTCGTGAACGCATGCACAGTACCTCTTTGGCTACTACATTTTATATCTGAATGAGATCATCTTGAATTATTTGTTTGTCATTTTCGTTAACTGACACAAAAATTTTGTTATGAAGCTGCATAGAGTTGCGCATGAGTAAATACGGCATTTGGCAAGCCCATTGACGCATTTGTCTCTGAGATTTATTCATAGTTATTAGATAGGCAACTAACAGTGGGAACTTATTCTGAAGCATGAAGCTGCCGTTAATAAACAGATGTTGTGTTCAGCGGGTTGCGTCCTACTTCTGAAGGCGCTGCAGTGAGTTAATCTGTATACCAGCTGCCCGTAGACCCCGTTTTAACTTAAATTTGAAAAAAAAAATGTGTTTTAGGAATACTGTGTATTCTATGTCAGAAGCATGATATCTACCCACTGATTTCTTTTTCATCGCTTTATGCTTTTTATTATTTGAGGAAAAGGGATAATGACAGCAAAAATAATACTGTATATGGGATAGCTCTGTAACAATGCATCTTCCGGTGTATACATCGGTTTTTTTATGTAGGTTGCTGTCAATTGCATCCATTAAACGTTCCACGTAGTCGGTCTATTATACTGGGTTCCATGGGAAATTATTACGTAGTGTTGTATTACGATTAACAAGTATAGAGAATCTGTATTTTTGAGGCTGTGTTAAATTCATTCTTATAGGTATAGAAACGGAAATAAACACTAAACAAAAAACACATACTAAAGACAACACACAACACCATTCCAACACTGCTACCAGCAAATACAAACACCAATACGAACTCAGCATCAGAAAACAAACCACCCACACAAGTAAAAAAATAAAAATTGCATGTTATGACCTATATCAATAAAATATGTATAAAATAGAAACATTCTTAAAAAACAAGGACTCAACGTCGCATTCAGAACCAATAACGCCATAGATAAAAACATAAAAAACATCACAAAATAAAAACAAATACCTTAATTCAGGCATATACAGACTCACATGTCAAAACTGTGACGCTCAATACATCGGCCAGACATGCATACAACTCGAAACAAGATACAAAGAACACTTAAGAGCACTGAAATACACTAACCACTCCATATTTGCAGAACTCCTTATAGAACACAATCACCAACCGACAGATATTCACACAGCCATGCAAATACTCACCATAAACAATAATAAACTACAGGCATTAACATTCCAAGAAAATTATTACATCCAAAATGCACTAGTTGAAGGAAAACAGATCATAAATGATTATACAAACTTGACTAATCAAACACTATATGCGATATTAAAAAAGAAAGAAATATTCACAAAAAGACAACCATTTCAAATCCCAGCGTACCATCAAAGATAACACAAAATAGACTGTAAAAACCAAGGAACTCTAATTACAATGAAACCTGAACCATAATCAAGCACACACTCTATGGACTTGTGAGAAACATGGCGTGGTGTTTACTCTCTCATGTTTTGAAAACGATAGTGACAGTAAATAATAGTGATAATGTGAAAATTGGTCGTTGCAGTGTAGTGCTTTATACCTTCAGAAGATTGTACAAAACATACACAGGGAAGCTAACCCTGATCATGAGAAAAAAGTAACATGTTAGTAACTTTAATTTTACCTGAACTTTATATTGTTTTTTAAACCAAATGTAACTAACTAAATGTGCAAATACCAAACAGATCTCACTGATGGTGCTCTGGAAATAGAGCGAAACGCGTACGACACAAAAATAAAACAAAATTCAACTGCATTGGCGTGTTATTCACCTTTATAAAAATTTATAAAAGCATGTTCTTTGACAAATATAAGAAGATTACTGATCTCTTTTTGAAGAGCTAGTATTATTTATGCAAAAAGTGAAGCGGTATATCTTTGTTGTTGGATATCACGGGACTTGAATGTTTTATCTCAGAGTAGGAAAAACTAGAAATATAAATGGCAAGGTTAGTTTACCGACTTGAATATTTTTAAACGCAGAAGGAAGATTCTAAAGTACTTAAACACATGAAACAAGAAAATAGTTAATATTTTATCAGCACTTTGTTGAAGTACTCTCTGAAATGTTTTTGCTCACTTTTCCACCACTATTCCAGTAATTATGAGCATATTGATTTTTTAAAAATGTATTCGTTTGATGTGTTGTAACTTGAATCTCTGACTTAACAGCCGTCTCCAAGAAATAAATATTTATAAAGTCAAATCCAGAAATTGCAATAAATTGTGAAAACGGTTACTTGTGTCTCAAAAGAACCTTACCCACTGAGATACGTTAAAAGTTATAACGCAATATCGATTGTAGTATTGGTAGATGCTAGAATTAATATTTTTCATATGGAGATTTAAGATGAATTTAGCAGATAAACATCTTTGACGTATTTACAGTGCACACTCTGATGGCTCGGATAACAGCATATCCAGTTGCGCTATCGTCGCATACGCGTGATGCTTTGTAATTGAATTTTTTAGTTCGTGATATGAGACTGGTTGATGTTAAGCTCGTCCATATTCGATGTGAGGTCTGGCTGTAGCTCGACATAACTTAACTAATGAGGAATAATTTGATTTCCGATGCTGTCAACCAATGGCGCGCAATACATTAATAACTTTTCGCTTTTAACTTATTTTCCCTTACATCATCCACATTTCAATGTCAATCGATAGGCATAAATAACATAAAAATATAAGTATATATTATTTTCATGTTTTATGGTTCTAAAGAAATATTTTGACACAAAGGCATCCTTTATAGGGACTTTACCAGTGTTGCTGTTAATTTTATAAAACTTGAGACCATGTTCACTTAAGGTTAGTCATTCGAGATCTCGTTATTGTTAGACATTTCTCCGCAGCATCCTGCTCCATTTTAACATTCAAGTCATATGCATATTTGAGAATAAACCTCAAACAATGCGTGATGATAGAAGAATTTATACTGAATGACAGTAATGCTAGTATTGTCCCTTTACCGATTATTTACCCGTCAGGTAATAACTACAAGAGAATTGCAGAATCTTGTTAAATGCATGTTGATGTAGATTTTAATTACTATTTAGTTTAATTTAACATAATTTCGATGGAACATATACTCCGATGTCATAACACGACATTTTGATTTAAACTCTTTTAGCGCAATTTATCTACTCACTACGTTCACAATTTTCTCATTTTTACTGCAAACTCTTTCAGAGTTTTATAAAAAATAGTTGAGTATTTCTCTCGGCAATTCCAGTCAAGTACTACATTACTTAAACCAGGAAACTTTTTATCTCATTGTGCCTGAAATCAAATGCTAGATTGTTACTCCTTCTCGTAATTGATGCAGTACCGTATGAACCATCAATATCTGAATAAAGTTCCGGAAGATACGTTTATTTTTAGTGAAACAACTCAGTATATGTTCTAAGGTACACAAGGTCACCAGTTGTACTTCCATGATTTCGGAATTTGTATGGAGATTCTGGTTCCTTAGAATTCTTTCTTATTTTCAAAATTTTGCATGCTCTTAAAGAAATGTTGTTGTCTTAGATTTAATAATCTGCACACACTTCTGTTTTGTTAAGTCTGCGGCACGTTTTCATTTTCTATAAATGGGTTGTGTCTACTCCTTTCAGAGCACAATGATCGTCGGTTTCTGCTGGATAGTTTATTGCACCATCATAGATCTCTCTGTTGAACTCAACAACAGCAAACACTTAGCTCGATGATCGTTCCCTTCTATCACGAACAGTGGCCTCTCTTGCAACAACATGCTTTCAAGAATGATTTACAGCTATTCGAATGATGGATTAAGGTAGAAGTTTCTCTCTTTTTCCACTCCTTTCTATGCTTTTCATATTTTAGTGGCAGCTATTCCTTTGCGCTGTCACATTATGTTCTTTTCTTACGGTGTCATCTTACATTCCGTTCAATAAAGTTTGTATCCAACCTATTTACATTTCTTTGCAAGTTAATAGCCTTCACGTTTGGTACGCTACTGTGCCTTCGCATTTATCGATTAACAAAACGGTTTTCTCTCAATAAATAGTCTGTTTTGAGAATTTAACCTCAACCATTTCAAGCGCTATTGATAAAACTAAGCATACTCCAGTACCTAGTAGTTAAACCCCCAGCTTTCGTAATAAGTTCATTCTTAAGTTAATTCTGCAAATTCAGGTATTAAGAGCTCCATTCTGCTTTTGGTATTTACGATATGGGCGATGGATCTTTCGTTTTAGGCGATATTCAATCATACAGCAATGTCAGTAATACTGGCAAGTGATTGGTCTCTGGAAGCCTGAGGAGTTCATTGTTGATTCTGCTGCAGACTGCAGATATGACCTTGTTCTGTAGGATAGCTTACACAGAACGGCCATTATTCAAAAACTGCGATGTCCTCGTTCTCCGTCACTTCTGAGAGTAGCGTATGTTATAATAATATGGACTGGCTTTATTTCCACCCGCGGATCCATAAACAGAGAAGAGACGTCATCCTGCAATTCTCTGCATTTGTGGGCCACAGACTCTCGGCATGTCATCGTGTCGATTACGTGAGTAGTCGCTTTATAAATAGCCCCGCTGCTTCATAGAAATCTAGTATCTGGTTGTTCTCGCAGGTATTCAAATGAATAGAACGTATCTTAGCAGCGGCCAACTCCAAGTCTGTTCAGTGACTTCTATAAGGGCCATAATTGTCCAGACCCAGGTGGTAGATTATCTTTCGGCTTTTGCTATAGCAAAACTGGAGTTAACTATTGATATGACCCGTCAGTTTGGGAACCGTATGCCCTTTCATTTCAGGTGATAACTTTTCTGACTTACTGTGACCAATACGTGTCTTCGCAGCAAGTCCTTCGTGCCTCTTCTTCTGCCGAATGAACGATTATGATGAAGTGTCCACGTAAAATTTAATACTTTTCGCTCATTCACATTAATCAAAATAATGTTAATATTGCTTTGCTGCGTCACCTCTTTTCTCTCTCCAACGTCTTGATCACCACATGGATTTATCTTTCTTAGAACCTGGTGAATCTACAATAATCAGAGAGACAAAGAGTTGACGCACTGGAAACCTGAAAAGTATTTTAAGACTGATATGAATTATAAATTTGTGTTCTGTTATGTATGTACTGTTAGTATCACTTATATTCAGAATGAAGATTCTTTCTGCTGATGAGGGAGCACTAGAAGGCTATTTTCAAATGAAATTAATTAAATTTTCTACAGAAGCAACGTCTTCTCCTCCAGCATAGTCCTATAATGAAATTTGCACACGTTTAATCACGGAATGTATCTTAAAAACGGCATTGAGAAAAGCAAAATTGTCAACTCAAATTCTTCGTGTGGGTCACGGTATGTCCAATGCTCGGAATGTGATACATCCTCCAATCCACATTTGTGGTGTTCGCAACAGATCTGTACCAGGAACACACAAATCTTTCTATGGAATTTGTACTTCTCCGATGTTTATCGGTGTAAAACATTGCACCTGCAGTAATACAAATAATTCTCATTTTTCTGCCTGTAAGATAAACAATCTTCTTCTTCACCATGTTCTCCTAACATTTTTAGAGTTGGCTGCCTATAGTGAGTTTTACTTATCATTGGCATGGTCAATTTTGGAGCTACGATTTTACGGTCGCATGTCCTTGCTGACCCTGCTTATAATAGGCTGCATGATTTCTACGTCCATCTGTTATTTGATTGAAATGCAGTTTCTATGCATAATTATTAGTATCAGAATACCATTCTGCGGGTTGCCTATCAAAATATGACCGCAAGTATTTTTAATTAAATTTTTTGAAAAATAAAAATTTCATTAACATGTTTTTTTTTTAAAATAAATTTTAATTCATTTCAAAGAAAATTAAAAGATTGGATTGCCTATGTAAAAGTGACTACAAGTAGGGGTTGCCAGATATTAAGTTAAAGCACCACACCGTCTTTAACAGCTGACAGTCCTTACTTGCGGCCACTTTTACAGTGAAAATCCAAACTTTTTATTTCATTTACATGCATCTCTTTGAAATGAAATGAATTATAGTTTATTTAAATACGTGAACAAAATGTTTTCAACTTTTTAAAATATTTTATTAAAAATACCTGCGGCCCTAGTTTGATAAGCAACCAGGCAGAATCGTATTCGCTACTAATAATAATGAATAAACCAAACATTAAAATCAATCAAATAACAGATGGACATGTAGTACTAAGTACTAAGTGAAGTGTTGCCATATAATTGTGAAATGTGTAACTATGTTCAGCGTGTAATAAGTGTGTGTTTTTTTTGCGAAATGTATAGTTTATGTGGCAGAGATTTGGGACCGTCGTGCCATTCCTTTTATGATTTTAACATGTCTTATTCTTTTTCTGCTCAACCTCTAGTTTGGTGGATACTTTTTCTATGAAACTGGGGTGGTGTCCTGTTGCCTTCCCCAGTGATGGTAGTGTATTTAGTAGTTAATTATTTTGTGTGGGTGACTGTATGAGCAGTGTAGTATGTTGTGAATGAGTCAAAGAAGGTAGCTGACGAAACTCAGTGTTGGCCCGTTCCGGCCTAATCTTCCGAAGGACACTAAGCGGCCGACAGGAATGACTTTCTCATCGGAGAGACGAATCACAACCAATAGTATCACATGTTCCCACTCCATACGCACAGGTGTTTAGTGCTCAATCTGCCAGTGGGGACAATGAAAGTTTCTTCCACCACCACTTGAAACAATTAATCCAATGTTAAGTGCCGGGCATCATCACGGGGCCCCAACAAACCCATTGAGTTTAAACGGTGCGAGTCTGTAATATGGCCTAAAGCTGAATTTGTGCGTCCAACTAAGCCTTTTTAATACCACTAAGACAATATTTGCGGCTTCACGGTTCATAGAATTTGATAACATGTTTTTATTAATACCGTTGGTTGTATGTTTATATAAACTGTATTTCTGGTAAATATATCAAACTCAACTGTGCTGCTTACTGTACAGGTAACACCCCGTTTTCTCATATACCCTGGTGCATTTACACTAATTTTTGCCCAATCACGCACATCCGTACCCAGAACACTGTCGTTGCGGTCGAGGTTTTTTATGGTAGCACTTATTTTAGATTATCAAAATGTTTACAGAAATGACATGAGGCAGAATCCAGTTTCTAATTTTCTGTCTGTGTCTCCCTTTGCCTCCCAAAAAGCGCTGTGAATGGGTATCAATACAATGCACTACCAGACGTAAAAATAAATTTCGTAGGTAATATTTAAATCTTGTATCACACAGTCTGTGGCCTTAGGGATTACAACACCGGAGCATTATGTTTGCTTTCGGCGCGTGGCCTTATCACAAGTCCTACCACGGGGTGATTAATTTTAATTAAACATTTTCTTCCGCACATGGAAGTTGCATTTCCTAATTTAGTAAGTT
Organism: Vandiemenella viatica; assembly: GCA_031002005.1. NCBI lineage: Eukaryota > Metazoa > Arthropoda > Insecta > Orthoptera > Morabidae > Vandiemenella > Vandiemenella viatica. The sequence goes on from CM061921.1 coordinate 28,694,885, forward strand.
CTACGCACTGTTTAAGCTGGCTTTATAGTTGCTCTAACCAACCACAAGAACCAACAAACGTTAGCCAGCCTCGGTAGCGTAGGGGCTAGGGTACTAGCTCCCCATGCCGAAGGTTGGCGGTTAGAGTCTGGCCGAGGGCATGGGTGTTTAAGTGTTGTGTGTCTGTGTGAATGTCCTGTTCGTCCTTTGGTGTCCATACTTAGTAACAATGATACACTGGAAGAGTCATGATTATCACGTTGAGCTGGCTGTATGGCCTATGTAGCCAAATGCCAAGAAAAAGTTATTAATTACGTCCAATATATCTAAAAATAATACCATACTGATACTTATTAGTTCCTTTTTTTTAAGGATTTCAGTGCGTTGCTGATGCTGTTACATACCAGGTGGGTCACATAAAAGTCATACGACACAAACAGAAAATAAGGTCTACATTGTTGAGACGTAATTAACAAAATAAATGCTCTGTTACATATTAAGTTACGGCAGTTACTAGCAGTTACACACAACTTCTTACGCGAGGACTTAGAATTTTATTTGTAGAATTGGATGTAGAAAAATGTAATGTTCCACGCCTGTGAGGAATGTAAAACACGAAAACAAAATATATTAATGCCAGAGACTTTTACGTAGAAACAAAATAGTAGTGTAGTGTGGCGAAAATTAACATCTGTACCACATATTTTTTTTTTCTGTAAACGAAATTTATGAACAGATCATACACTAACAGAATGCCAGAGAAAAACAGCCTGAGCTCGCGAAATAATACCACAGACTTACACACGATACCCGTCTGTTTGACAATACTCAGTTATTTCTCAGAATTTAATAACAAAAAACGTTATTTTTCCCAAAAAATATCCTGCGTCCTTGCTAATGATACAAAGAATTTCCTTATCAAATTTAATCAATATCAGTATAGCCGTTGAGTCGTCAAAACGTCATAGACAAAGTTACTTTCCATTTATAATATTAGTATAGATTAGTGTAGATCGTACACAAACTTACTGCGAGGGAAACAGAGCCTGAGCGGCTGATATAGCATAAAAAAATTAAAAGAGTAATGCATTGTTGTGTTCTGAAGGATGGTTCAGCCGCCTACGTGACACTTTCGATATGTCATACATTCCACATCTGTCGTGGTTGGACACAGTTTAACGTGCTCTTCGGCAGAGACTTACACATGCTATGCGTCTATCACCATTCAGTAAATTCCATGACCGAATGTGTTATTTATACAGAAAAAAATATCTAATGTTCTTTCCAATTGCAAATACCATTTCCTTGTCAAATTTCATCACGATCGGACTAGCCACTTAGCCCTGGAAACGTAACAAACAGACAGAGAGGCTTACTTTCGCATTTATAATATTACTATAGATTGTTTGATGCAACCACGAAGAGTGTATTTGACGAAGTAATAGTGAAGTAGTAACGATTTTCAGTATAACGATACTTTTTCAGTGGGAAGTAAATTGCTCGTCTTCCGATGTCCGTGTTAGATGTCCGAAGGAGAGGATCCTGTCTGGAGTACTAACGAGATGGAGTGTCTGGCACTTAATTAGCTGCTCTCTCGGAAACCGCAGATCCCCTTCTACCGAGTTCGCTTGACATTCGAGAGACCCACAGCCTTCTACGTCGTATTTGAGCTTGGTTTTCCCATGATGACCTTAGACACTGGAAAGAAAGTTAAGTACTTTCAGTTTTACAGTAAAACTACTTCTCTTTGATATCTTCTGCGGTCTGGGTGATTGTTACATTATTAACCATCAGGCCAATAGAAATGCTGAGTCCCATACCCCAGGTGGCAGAGCTTATGCCTGAGTCCTGGATGACCGCAGTAGAATCCTCCAAGAAGCATAATACTTTTTATTTACCGTATTTTGTTTTCTGTCTGCAATTGCACCACAGAACCACTCAGTTATCGGCCAAATTAATGGCGGATAGGAAACTACTGTCGGAGAAAATCTGGTTCGAGCATTTCACTGATTCGGTCATCTCCCGTGTCGTAGTTCAAGGAGCTCTTCCCTTTCAAATCGCAGCTTGCGGTCCCCTGGATCTGATTATTACCTTACCCCTAACCCCACATAATTGATTACAAATATACCAGTTTGGAAGACTGAATTCTAAAAGAAACAAAAATTAATTCGAGATTTCTGTCATAACCATCGCCATCTTTAAAAGCAATAACACTAAATTCGCCGTATAACTTTGGTTTCGATGATCTACATATCTAGCAAAGATTATACCAAATTAGTAAAGTAAGTCAATTTATTTAAATTGTCGGATGCATTGTCCCTTCCAGCGAAGTTGAGTCAATTGATGAGAAGCTCAAACAAACAAAAATCAAAGAGGTATTTTAAGATTGATCCGGCTATCATAAGATCTAATTTTTCATGCAACCTATCAAGTAAGTTAATAATATTCGAATGTAGTTTCGGCTGAAAATAATTTTTGACCAGTTTTTTTGAAAGTGTTCACTGGTTATAGAATCTAGCATCAATTAAAAAAAGAGGAATTAATTTACCAAAGCAACACAACAGTCTCATATTATATATTTAACATTCAACAAAAAATTTCTTAAATATAGGTATTTTGGGAAGTATAACTCTAATGCAAAAACTTACAGTAAACACAACACTTAACCGAAAATAACGATGCCCAACCCAGAACTAGAATTGGCGTAGGGCATAGCGTGTTTACACTACGCAACAGATATCAGATGTACTGTTCAAGTTATCGTACCAGTTTTATCTTCTTTAAAACTTAGACACAGCGCCTATTCGTTAGGCAGCTCCGTGGGGCACCGTCACATTTAATTTAGTTACATCTGTGCAAATTGAAATTCATAAAACAATTTATTATTGCATTGATAATAAAGGTAGCCCTTATTCGCGTAACAAACATATTAATTATAATGATTGGATTGGGATTACAAATGAATGAATAAAATTGACGTAACATTATCAGACATTTTTTTAATACCTTGAAACTTTTTTTTTTTTACTTATTGCTTTACACCTTGCGACGGTTAAGGTCATTAGAGGCGGGATGGGACTGGGGACAAGGAACCGGAAGGAATTCGGCAATGGGCTTTTTGAAGGAAGCATCCCGGCATTCGCCTGGAGTGATTTGGGGAAACCATGGAAAACCCAAATCTGGATTCCCGGACGGGGATTCAAACCCGCGTCCCGAATGCGATGCCAGAACATTAACCGTTCAGCCACCACGCTCGGTACCTTGAAACCATCGAGGGAATTGATTTTATTAAATTGAAAACAATATAATTTTAACAAATCACATTGTTTGAAATTTGATTAAGAACACGAGATTTCAGCTGGCTCTGGCCTCGTACTCGGGAGGACACCGGTTCGAATCCCCGTCCGGGCATCCGGATTTGGGTTTTCCATGGTTTCCCCAAATCACTCCAGGCGAATGCCGGGATGCTTCCTTCAAAAAGGCCATGGCAGGATTCCTTCCCGTTCCTTGTCCCCAGTCCCATCCCGCCTCTAATGACCTCTATGTAGACGAGGCTTAAAGCCATAAATAAATAATAAAAATAGGTTTCAACTGTCATCTAACTGGGTCGGTTGAGAGCATCAAGTTTGCTGAGAACAAGTTAATCACATCTCGAAGTATTACCGCATTGAAATATGCGATAGTGACTACTCGCGTTAATGCGCTACCACACTGGATCTGGGAGGAACAAAGGCCCTAGTTTCAAATCTCCTGTATAGCTTTTATGCACCTCGGCGAACGATGGGACGATCCCCAACCTTTGCCTCGTAAAATACAAGTTTACAAAGCAATACACTTATCTTAAGGAACACCAGTTACTCTCGTGCCAGATACAAACATATTACGCAGTAACAATGTGCAATTATATAAGACCAAAACATGGCCACTTGCAGTGTTTTTCCTGAGGCCTTATTTCAGTCATTTACCGTGGAGACAATTGAACACAGACGACACTGGAGCATGCATTGAAGAATCTAATCTTCTCCGCACTCATACTTGATGTTATCTACGTCATCATTGCCCCATCTTGCTGGGTTAACCTTGGAACTGTCCATTACTGACCTTAGCCTACTTAAAGACTTCCATATCAGCCATCCCTTCTCGTAGCAAGATAGGTTCAATTCTCCAGCCACAAGGGAGGGGAGCCTTAGCATGACACAATTTTAACCTGACTTTCTTGGTTGTAGCTGTAAATTTCTTTGATGTTCATACGAAACGTTCCTTGAATTTCAATTTTTACCCGTGAGGTAAATGCCCATGTAATGGATGAGTTATTCCATGATCCACTTTCTTTCTCTCTGCAGACAGATAAAAAAAATGAAGATAGCGATCTGCGACGTACTCAAACCAGAACGCGTACAAATCATGGAACGAAAATTGATATCCAAACAATCCCGCAGTCGGTGAGTTACCAACTTTCTTTTAGTAACCATGAATATCATCAAAAAAAACTAACAATTTCTGCTTCAAATTCACAACAAACTCCTTGTAAATAATTTCAACCTGAAGTGTCACGCTAATTGCGACATCAGAAAATGTTTAATTACTTTAAATTATTAAAAACTTATCAATTATTAATATTTATCATGAGGGATGTGAATTGATCATCAAGGCACCAATTTAAAATTACTATTTATTAGATCACTCATATGGATGTATTAATTAGTTAGACGTGATTCAGAGATGTGATTTGTTATTGTAAACTATCCGGCATACATTGTTGTTCATCAGGGTCGTTACTGGGCTAGTGGACGCGGTAGGTGAATGCACTCAACACACACAATACCGTTTGTTGCTCCTGTGACGGCAGCTGCGGGCAGGTCCGTGGTGGCGCCTCTTACGACACAACTGCGGGAAGTGGTCTCATCAGCTCACGGGTGGCGTCGTGTTCGCCTCACGTTCGACGCAGCACAGGCGTAGTGACCCCTCAAGCAGCTAGGACGGGAAGATGTCGACGCAGTCTGGCGACGGACCTGCTCCTTGCAGATACGGACTGGAAAAACTCTTCCAGCAGAAGCGCGAACTCACACTTGCACTCGCGTATTCTTCCAACGTCCGTGCGTACAGCCACGAGGTGCACACCCCAGTGTCGCCTCCAAGAGAGTCCCGCCACCCCCTCCGCTTAGCGGTCCAGCGGATTAGGGGAAAAGCAAGGGGAGCCACATTCCTTCCTGTCTGGCTCCTAACAAACTTACGTGGCTGCAACATCACACGGCTGCAATGTGTCATCACAAACCACACATTTTTTTAAAAAAATTGCATTGTAATAGTATGTTTGATAGCAAATACCAACGTAATGCCAAGTAACAAAAATCTAAGGTAAAGTGTTCAGAGGCCATGTCTCTTTAAGGGACGGATAGAAGACAACTGAATAATTCCATACTGGTTCCCTTTGTCATTTTTAGGTGCTGAATCCTAAAACTGAAGTCAATTACCTTATTAGGTCATCGTGATACTCTTAAATGGACAACTACTGGGTCTGCATAGACAGGCAGTTCCTTTCCCCTGTGTGTCAAAATGTGCTTTTATGTATGTAGATGCCTGCGTTGAGTGTTTTTAACTGTAGTGTGTTGTTTTGTGATTTGAAGAATCTAGGGCCTACTCTTGTAAGGGACGCCAAGAAAACGTATAGACTTACGTTCCCAGCCTCGTATGAATCACCATTAATAGTGAAGTATGCCCTCACTCGACATCTTAAGTTCAAACGTCTGGGTTTAATCCAGAATATTTAGTACATAGACTTATTATGCACCACAACATCCCCTAGCACGCTATCAAAGCCCGAAATAATTATTATTTCTCCCACCAGCACCAGTTTTACAGAAAACTGTGGGTGTGGGAGGGTGCATTGAACCGAAACTAATCTACATTATATGACAGTACTGGACACTGAGTTATTTCGACATTAAGGTCTATGCCGTTGTTTGTTGCGGAAAACTATTTATTTTCCGTTATCTGTTTCTCTGTATTTCGTAAAGTAGTTTAACACACAAATGTTTAGTAGAATTTAGGAAGTGCCTCGCAGAAATTTAATTGAAATCTGGGGTTCCAGGATGGTTTACAGTTGCACGCGTATAAACACACATTTCACGGTTGGAGTAACTCTACATGAAAGGAATATATGGCGCATGGCAGAACATTTTTTTTACAAAATTAACATTAATAGAATGTTTAGTTCTTCTTCTACGGATTTGGCGAGTACGGAAAAACGCAAAGCACAACGTAGCTCTAGACATATAATTTGTTCATTTCAGAGTTAATTTATCTTTACTACTTAATGCCTGAGATTTAATAATATCATTGAAACAATGTTTCTTCTTCAGTCAAAATTATCTGTGACAGGCTAGATGAATCTCTTTTTTGTTACTCGAAAGTGCATCACATTACTTACCTCAGCAGCCCCCAAATGCTCTGCAGTACGGAACAGATGTGAGTAAAACTTACAAATTGTGTATATAAGAGAACATAAAATCTTTTGCAAAGATGTTACAGAAGTGATCATGCATTTAAATGGAAGCAACAACTGAAAGTATGACGAACACAGTCAATGGTGCTAATGAAAATTGTGGTAATATGTGGCAGTTTATACTCAAGAGATATATTTCTGTATGTTATAAATAATAATAAAATAAAAACTTTTTAATGCACCAGGTTGTTATAACGGACTAAAAAGTATAAAATAATTTATCTAATCTTTATGAAGGATAAAACCACATACAGATTTCTAACTTCTTCTAAATTGTCATGAAAATTTATACTTGGGAATTTTTGATAGCTAATAAAATACTCGTAAGATTTGTGACGAAAAACATTGGGCGCATGCAACAGATAATTTATGCATTCATAGCTCTACTAACAATTTTATTGTACCGCAAATAATGTGAACTAATAAGTAAGTTATTTCATGTATAACTAATCTTTACACTTTTTATAATTATGCATTCCACTTTCAGTTTTCTCCTAATTTTCCAATTTTCCGGTCAACTTTTCCAATTTTTCATTAGCTAAAAATCTTATTCGGAATATTACGAACATTTTTAAAAAAATAAGCCAAATCGGTATACGGGAAAAAGATTTTCAGTTTTCTACGAATTTTCCAATCTTCCGGGAAACTTTTCCAATTATTCATTAGCTAAAAACCTTAGTCGGAATATTACGAACATTTTTTTAAATAAAATTAGCCAAATTGGTCCATAGAAAAGAGTACTTACATTTTTTCCCAAATTTTTAAAATTTCCCGACAAATTTTCCCATTTTTTTACATTTACATTCATTGTCATCCAGTTCCGAGCTATGGTCAAGATTTCAAGTCTCTAGCTCATCGAGAAGTTAGTTTAAAACCATTTACTAAATTCTACCCGGACAGTCAAGTTAATAAAAACAATTTAAAATAATCAAAAGTTTCTGTTGCTGTGTAGTGTATCTGACCCCTTTAAACAATAAATCGAAATAACGATTCTCAATCTGCGTGGAAAGGTGCGGGGTTATAATGTACGTTGGTTCAGAGAATGAAGAATTGCCTGTTTATAATTTTGAAATAAACAATATTATTACACTAGAAATATGGTTTTATTTAGCTATAAGAACAGTGATACGGAGAGCAAAGAAATAAACGAAAGCTTAACATAGCTAATGTATAATACGGTATTGATCTCAAAAACGAGAGTAATAAGAAACATCAAGAAGGTCCGAGATACCATATACGAAGCCGATTTTCCAACTAGGCACTCGCACAGTTGTCGCGCCCGTGCGTATCATTGAATGAAGGAGGTGAGATGTGAAACGTGGTGAGAGTGGAGGAAAAACTGAAACCAGAGACAAATCATGTGAGGCTGAGAGGTTAAAGTGAGAGATGCGAGGGAGGCGCCGGTTGAGGGGAGGGTAGGATCGTTCCACTTCAATGATCTACAGGGGAAAAATGTCGTATATCATTCATCTAGTTTGTGCTGTTAGTCATCCTGGAAACAGAACATGTATTTTTTAGTTTCTACAACAATTACAGCCGCCTGTATTTCCTTCTTACTTCATTCAGTAAAATATTTCCGCTATCCGAAGTTCAAAATTTAGCAGTATCACCTTGCGAAAAATCTGAGATAATTTAAATTATTTTCAAGTGGAAATAGTTTGTTGAAATTCAGCATTTTTCTTTAGTTGTTTGACGCGTCTTCTGACCGATTTATTCCTTCCTATTCCCCTGTGTCATCTGATTAAAGAACCTGTATGTAGGTCTCTTCAAATTAGAACCGTAATAACGAACGTCTAAGAAATTAAATCATTATTAAGGCATGGTGGCAAATCAGTCCATATCCCTCGAAATCCGATTCTTCCTCCAGGACAGGTTGTATCAGTCAGTAGAAAAACAAATTTGATGCTAATCAGGACACATGAAGAATATCTAAATCAGAGAGTGGTGCAAAATTAAATTTTTGTGTTGACGATATTGGGACCTAACCTAATAGCCTCATGTATTGAAATGTGAAAGGATTTTCAGTTGTAGATGTCGTTGTTTGCGTAATTAATAAAAAAAAGGAAGTGTCACTATTTTTGACCTGTATCTCCTTTCGGTTAGTCAGATATGCTAGGAAATGTCGTATTAATTTTTGCAGGTAACTGTATACCTCGAAAGCTCATGAAATGCTTTGCAAAGTTCGAATACTTATTTTTGTTGGATGTTTCCTGCAAAACATTCGTTGCGCTCAAATGAAATCTCCTCACCATTCCATTTATCGATATTTATTTAAGTTACTTCAACCAGTATTCTTTGCCAGTCACAGTTTTCAGTTTCATCATATTTTTACTGTTATAATATATTGTTCTGGTAAAAACTACCTCTGCAACATTTGACTGATATTTATTAAATGATAAAATAACGCCAAAGCTACTGTTTTTGTATTACAACAACATTGCATTTGACTGACATGATAACATCTGGCTATCCCTCGCTAAAGCAATGCTTGTGTGTTCATAGGTAAATACCATTATTCTGATGTGTTTGTGGTTCCATATTTATATTTTCTTTGCATTTATTCTCTACAAAGACAGTGAGATGGAATTTATTTACACTAGTGCTAGCATTCCTGCTCATAAATTTAATATATGACACTTTTTTTCGCAATAACACAACTCTTTGTAGTAGCTGTGCTTAACTAAACATAAACAATTCTTTGAAAACTTACTGCATGTACGTATATTTTTTTTAAATTCAATACTATAACAGTTAGTATAAATTTTGTTGAAAATTTTGTTTTTACTATTAGATTAATATGCGCCCGTGTGCATAGTCGAACATATGTCTTTACAATTCGCGGTATATAAAACTATTTTACAGTCCATCTGTTGATTTCAGTAATGAATAAAGGTGTGATATCTATCGTCCCAACTGCTATGTCTGGTAATTCAGGAAAATTCCTTTTTCACTCGAAACTATATATTTCAGAGAGATACTACTCCATAATTCTCGTCGCGTCAATATAATAGATGTTGAGACTTTTTTTTTTTTTTTTTAAGAAATAAAGGCAGTGACAAATATTTTCCAGCTTTAATTGAGCCTAAATTTTCGTTGATTACAATTTTGTGTTCGATTGAACTGACAATAATTGTAAGTTTGTGTTGTATTTCTTTCCCACGGAGCATCTCACACTAATGAAGTAAACATAATAATAGTAGTGATGTTACGAGCTATTCTTGCTTCAGCTGTCTTATTTTGATACCAGCATCGACAAAGTATTGTGTGCATTCATTTACTATCATGATAGTCTTAAAGAACATACCAAATGGCACATTCCTTATAGCGAACGTAAGACAATGTATTTTTAATACTTAACATGCATTTCTGGAATGAAAATATATAACTCCGTTACGCTCACGTCCTTAGTTAACGGTTGAACTTAGTCCGACTTTCCGTTTCGAACTTCCATACTGGACAGTGATTTATGCAGCGCATACGACATGCCTAGAATGTATCTGCAGCTGAATCAATGGATATTGCCCAGGCACAACTGAAATTAGTTCTAGTAGAATTCGTTGCACAGATCCACAGTGTTTACAATCACATCCGTTTAAAATATACTGGTTACATTTCCTTTTATCTTGAGCTTTAGGTTCTCCAACAACTGGATTTATGCACTAATAATCCTGGTTATAGTTCATTAAAATAACTTCCCTCTGTATTGCTGCACGAGTCCCTAAAATGGTAAGTAACTTCACCCAGACTGATTATAACTTCATCTACTTCTTTCTACTGAAATGATTTGGCGGGTCGTAATACATACGGTTTTTTTCAGAATAAAAGAACGCACCAATGGATTGCAAATAATGAAAGATTCAAAGATTTATTAACTACCCAATCTCTCAATATTTGTACCATCATACAATTTAGAATGTTTATAAAACACGGATGGTGATACTTCTTCTTCTTCTCCGTTTGGGCCACTTTGGATCACCTGGTTTTTAACTTTGACGATCTTTCTTCTTGGCCTTGTATTCTTTCATCCTTGCACAGTGGCTGTCTTTTCTTTCTTGGGTCCATTTCACCCCAGATCTGTGGCGCAGTGTTATAGCTGTTAGTGTCTGGAGAGAATCGGATGCTTTAATCAGCGTTCTGTACTGATCCCTGTTGTAAATTTCATTGGGGTCAATTTCAGTTTCTTGAGATCTTTTCAACCTAGCCTTGTCCATTTTGCGTTGATCGCATTTCCTCTGGAGACGGTGTTGAAGATTTTGGATATGAGTCTATGGGATGTGAGTCTATGATTGTCTATTTTTTAACTGCTTAACGTCTCTTACCAGCGAGATCCTTAAAGACGGGAAAGGATGGGGGGCAAGGAATGGGAAGGAATTTGCCCATTACCTGTTGAAGGTAGCATCCCGGCATTCGCCTGGAGTGATTTGGGAAACCGTGGAAAACCCAAATCTGGATGCCCGGACGGGGATTCGAACCCCCTTCCTTCCGAATGCGAGGCCAGAACGCTAACCGTTACACCACCTCCCTCGGTCTATGATTGTCCATCCGAACTATGTAACCATAGAACATTAACCTCCTTTTTCTCATGGCTGTTGTAATGCTCTCCAATTGTTGGTACAGGTTGTTAGTACGCCTGGGTCTATATTTTCCTTCTTCTTTGACAGGACCCATGATTTTTCTCAAGATCTTACGTTACTTTAGCTCCAGTTTTGTAAGTTTTCCCTTTCTAACCATATTGGATTAATATATTGAAATGTATTTTTTTAATTCAAATATTCAGCTCCTATACGTACATAAAATATCAAAATATACACTTAAAGATATTATCACGCAATCATTTTGAAATATTATAAGTGATACACCAGTAACGCTAACAGCCGCAAAAAAAAAAAAAAAACCACAGCGTATCTGTGGTTAAATAATCACTATTTAACATAGGTTTTTTCCAAGGAAAATTTCAGTACATTAGAAGCTTCCAGCACCCGTCAAATTGGCTCCAAACTTGAGCTTCATATTAAGGCCATCCTGGTTATAGTTATTGGGCGGTTTTATGTAATCATAAAACTTAAATTATCAGTAATTCAAAGAATAGAAAGAAAAAAAAATCTCTGTGTCGGGCACAACATATACGGTAAGGTAAACCAACTGAAAGTCGAGTATTTATGTATGGGATAAAGGTTGCAATTTTACAGTTTAGTGAAATGTCCTTTCCTGTTATTACATTTTTTTTTAACTGCTTAACGTCTCTTAACAGCGAGGTCTTTAGAGACGGGAAAGGATGGGGGGCAAGGAATGGGAAGGAATTCAGACATGGCCTTTTGAAGGAAGCATCCCGGCATTTGCCTGGAGTGATTTGGGAAACCATGGGAAACCCAAATCTGGATGCCCGGACGGGGATTCGAACCGCCGTCCTCCCGAATGCAAGGCCAGAACGCCTGTTATTACACATTGCATTCAGTCTCTATGTGTCCGTCTCATGGTGTACGCAATTCCGCGAGGCAGTATCACATTCAATTTGGGGACAGCTGTATACACGAGTATATATAGAAAAAAAGAAGTTGTTGCGAAATTGCAGCACTGAGGAGTATTTGCAACTACATATTAAATTTATTTTATCGGTTTCTACCACCCCAGACAACTTACATCATGGAGATTCAAAGTTGGAATTCAAACTGTCCCCACGCGGTGACTTTTAGTAACTTTATAAATTGGTATGTATTATCCATTTCTCGTCTTGTGTCAAAATCGTCCAATAAACAAGTATGCATTAAACTCTCTGAATTCATCTCTCTGTAAGATTCGCTTGTGTATTTACAGGGTGGAAATATTGTACGTGTCTTACACTGATCAGTCAAAACATTAAGACCGAGCGGGGCGGTGTAACGGTTAGCGTTCTCGCCTCGCATTCGGGAGGACGGCGGTTCGAATCCCCGTCCGGGCATCCAGATTTGGGTTTTCCATGGTTTCCCCAAATCACTCCAGGCAAATGCCGGGATGCTTCCTTCAAAAGGCCATGGCCAAATTCCTTCCCATTCCTTGCCCCCATCCTTGCCCCCCATCCTTGCCCCCCATCCTTGCCCCCCATCCTTTCCCTTCTCTAAATACCTCGATGTTAAAAAGAGACGTAAATAAGTTAAAAAAAAAAAAAAAAAAAAAAAAAAAAAAAAAAAAAAAAAACATTAAGATCACCTAATATGATAGCATATTGATCCACCTCTCAAACGAAATATTGCAGCGATTCGGCGTAGCATGGATTCTGCTAGTCCTTGGTAGGCTTCCAGATGCATCTGACACCAGATTTCTACGAGCAGGTCAGGAAATTCCCTTAAATTACGGGACAGCGTTTTGTGGGCCCGGCGCCTGGGAACGAGCATGTCGGAAAAGTGGGGACTGGTAGGCTGTTCGAGTGCTATTATAGTAATCATCTATGGAAAGTGTTTGAACGACGGTGAAACCACGCGTAGGCATCACAGAACGTGGAGGTTGGAGGCTAGCCCGCTCTGTAAAGCAGAAGAGTACGGTGCTGGTGCTTCCAGAAGTGTTTCAGAGCACAAGGATCACGATTCTGCCGCATATCATTGCCGCTTTCCAGAGCGGGCAAGCCTCCGACCTCCATGTTCTGTGATGTTGCGTGGGTGTCCACCACATTGTAATCTATGCGTGGTTTCGCCGTTCTTCAAACACTTTCCATAGATGCTCAATACAGAAGCACGCGAACAGCCGACCAGTCTCTCCGTTTCCGAGATGCTGGTTCCCAGGAGCCGCACCCACAAATAGCTGGCCCGTAATTTGAAGGAATTTCGTGACCTGTGCGTAGACATCTGATGTCAGACACCTCTGAAAGCCTACAAAGAACTTGTAGAATCCATGCTATCCCGAATCGCTGCTGTATTGCGTTCGAAAGATGGACTAATATGCTAGTAAATAGCTGGTATATTTGTCAGTGTATAGTTTCAACGCTGATCTTTTCTATGTCTTTGCTATTCATTGTGATAGAAACATAAGTTTTCTTTAGAGCAGTATTAGCTTCCATTATTCATCTGCACGTAGAAAAATTTCAGGCACCATTTATATAATAATACAGCTCTGTCGTGGTGATTGTAAAAACTTAACACATTTGTTGAAAAATGTTTGATGTATGTACATTGTTTACTGTTATCTACAGCCCTGATACTTAATTAATGCTGTGCGCTTAAACCTAAGTTTGTATGAAAAATCATCTACCTTCCAGATCTTATTCACAATTTTTTTTCATACAGTGTGTTACCTTGTACTGGTAAGAGATACGAAAACTTCTTTTGTTACTTGTTAGAAATTTTTAAATGTTCAGCATAGTTTTTTTATCATACAGTGAACTGTTTGAATACGTTAATGCAACCACTTGCTTCATTGTGAATGGATTTATAAGTGGTAATAGTAACTATCCCCCCAACGTTAGTGTTTCTTCACAAAATAATTCACAAAGTCAATAAATCTAAAAGCAGTGAAATAACAATTGTAAACTAGAGCATCATTGAAATCTCAAATTTTATCTGAGGTAGAATTAAATAATAACAACAACTGAACACCATGTTTCACCAGCAACGACATCTTTGTATTAACGATGACTTTAATATGATATTTTTGCGAGATGAGCATTTCTCGTGACGTTTTGCCGCATTTACTTGCTGCCGCGTTCTTAGTTATAAAAAGAGTGGGAGGTCTTGGATTTGTGTTTCATTTTACTGTTCTTTCCTGTACTCAATACAGATTAGAAAATAATCTATGAATCTGTGAATTAAATAATCTCGTTATAAGAAGATAGTTATCCCCAAACAAACATGTCAAATAAAATGAAATTGGCAGAACATTTGTTTTTCGTGTATTGGAATAGTTAGTAAATATGCAGTCAGATATAAAAAATATACATACATTTATAGAAGTGTCTTTGAGACTCTCCTTCCCATCTTATATTTCGAATTGGTAGGGAATTTTTTTCAATACATTGCATGCATTTTACTTTTTTTAAATTATCAGTTCTTGCAACACTTCTGTTTGATTGATTGATATCTTTCCGGCATTCTCATTTTTTATTCATCATAATGCACTAAGTTAAATAACTGTTTATGGTAACGTAATTATATTTTTCAAGTAACTCTATTTTAACTAGTGTAGCAAGAGCAAGTGAACCTAATTAGAACTTCGCTGAGAAAGTTATGTTTAGCTGGGAACAACTTCTGACACTTCACAGTTGCTGTGTATAGAGGAGTTGGAAGTTAATAGTCCAGTGGGGTAAAGTCTAACCAGTTTGAAGCGATAACGAAATATTAGTTAAACAATTTTGTAGTTTTAAGAAAGGTTCAAATGTGTTATAATATAATAAAATTCATTAAAATCCTTGCTAATTCTAACTACAAAAATCAGTTACTGAAGATCGCAAAACAGAAAAATTATCAGTGTTATATCAAGATTTCGTTTAGGTGTCATTTTTCATGGCGTATACATTGTTGTTTCTCGAGCAAAATTTAATACTGCCTTCGTAAACCAATTATTGTGATTTTATTAGCATGAATGTTTGCCTAGTGTAACATTCTTCACTTACCCGTTTATGAAGTATTTCTAATTTTATTAATACTTACACCATCCCGTTTTCACAAGAAAATTTTGTTATACAAGGAATTACTAAAAAAATCTCCTGTTATCAAACAGTGGGTGAAATATTTGCGCTTCCTAATGTGACTATAAGCGTCTCTAGGTGTGACATTTTTCTTATGATCATGTGTATTTCATGTGCCTGATGCTAACAAAGTTATTTAAATTGCAAAGTAAAAGTACTTTAATCCTAAATGTAACTTTGGATTTTAAATGTTTTATGAGTACCTTGGAATTTCTGAAGTCATTTTGTGTCACTTCATCAGTATTTTTTTTTTTTTTTTTAATAAGGTTGCGGATGATGCATACACGATAAATTTGTATCTTCCATTTTGTAATGATAATTGTTTGTAACCTTGTTATTCTAGATTATAGATTAGCTATCATTTCCACCATAGACATTACAATCGAGTATTAGTATTTATGGACGTTCTGGACTCGCATTCTGGAGGACGCGGGTTCGAATCCCCGTCCGGGCATCCATATTTGGGTTTTCCATGGTTTCCCCAAATCACCCCAGTCGAATGCCGAGATGCTTCCTTCAAAAAGGCCATTGCCGAATTCCTTCCCGTTCCTTGTCCCAGTCCCATCCTGCCTCTGATGACCTTAGCCGTCGACGAGGCGTAAAGCAATAAGAAGAAGGAAAATAAAAAGAAAGAAAAGCATTTCTGGGCGGCCAAGTAGCTCAGGTGGTAGAGCATCTGACTATGACTCGGACGATCGGGGTTCGATCCCCGTTGAAGCTGAGGTATTTTCCTCGTAGCTGAACGTCCGGAACGGTCCCTTAGGCCCACTCAACCCGCTATCAAGTGAGTACCGTGGGGCAAATTCCGCGGGGAGGTAAAAGAAAAAGTGCCGAAACATGTCGCTGACCACGACACGTCCACTCTAGTGCCTACTGTCAGGGAAAAGGAATGTGGAGCTCTACCTCCGCTAATCCTACGAGAATACGGCTTGGAAGCTGTGAAAACCCACTGCCTTAACTGCTATTAGTATTTATGTGACAGATTAGATCAGTGTTTCCCAACCTTTTTTGGGTCATGTCCCACTTTCAACATTTTTTTGCCCCCCGTACATAATTTTTAATAAAAAAATTATTTGTTATTAAAGAAACTGATATAGGATGGTTTTTGAAAGAAAACACTTTAATATTATCATAAAACACAGTAAGTAAAATTAAAAAACATATAATGAAATACTAAAATTCAAATTCAAAAGATTTATAATAAACATTTATTATGGCAATTTAGTGTGATCCTTTTAAGAATTTGCTTTTTTGCTATATTTTGTAACCATATCTGGCATTGTGTTTAAATAACCCAAAGAGAAAGCGGTAAAGTCGTATCAAGTCAATTTGTAAATTGCCCCCCTAAAAAAACCAAATTGCTCCCCTAAAAAAACCAAATTGCCCCCCTGTGGGGCGTGGGCCCCACGTTGGGAAACACTGGATTAGATGGAATTCGAAAACTCTAACCGATCAGTAACGCTTGAGTATGGGGTTATGAAGGACGCGGGTTCAATTCCCTGTGCATCTGTTGTAATGATACGGGGTTATTATTTGATCTAAAATGGAATATGTTCAGAAAATGGAAATTGTAGTGCAAACTGAAGCCGTAATAGCAGTCTGAAGCGTTGAGGTAGATTCTGAAATGTTGGGACGTAGAGCATGGGTCCCTGATAAATATAACGTCATCAGAGGAGATACTTGATGACTTATAAATAGGGGCCATCAGGTAAAATGGTGGACAATCACTGACAAGTATTGTGGAGAAGAGGTATTATTGTATTTGGTCAAGCCACTAGCCTGACCATACGTCACTTGGCGATTAAAGTGTGGTCTTTGAAAGATAGTGAGCCATATAAATAGTAGAAGAACAGCAAAGTGTTTACTTGGTTACGTCGGCGTGATGTGAATAATATTGTTTAGGGCAAACTATATCGTCTCAGATCCAAATGATAATTTTGTATTTGAAAATGTTGCCGTCTTTGTAATGATGTGAAGAGAGTGGTTAGATTCGATTCAGCAGAGCTCCGAAACTAGTTTAAATTGTTCTTTGTTGCTCCAGAAAGAGAAGTTAGCTTATTTAAAAGAGTTAAGGTTAACATATTAGGTAAAATCAGATGCAAAAGATTTAAACTTTTCGTTATCGATACAGGAAGCGATGTTAGATCTTTAAAGAATTTAACTGACAGTCAGGTTGCGTAATATAAATTAAATGTAAAGGAAGCATGAAGGGTGCTATTAATGTCTAACATTCATAGGGCATTTGGGGTATGTAATAGAGCATGAAGTTAATTTTTTATTCTGTTGAAAAAAGATCCTGCCCATTTACTGGGCAGCTTCTTTCTGAATACATAAATGCAAATGAATAGAATAATATTTTCCCTGTTTCTTTGCTTATCACTGAACTTCGTGTTCGTCGTGTATACACGTAAGCAAAACAAAGCCACATATAGTTTTGTAAACAACCGTTCATTTGAATGTAACATAAAAAGAATTTGATACTGGTGTAAAAACTAATCAATAATCCGTGATTAGTAGATTTTAAAGGCCTTCTCATCAGAATATCAGAAGTCGCGGGTCACGGTCAACAGTGTCCCAGGCCTTCACAACCGGGGAAGTACGAGATTTAACCCGGGGGAATGGCACACAATCAGATTATACGAATCACTATCTGTGCTACCCAGTTGGTTAAAGAGTGAATGATAAAATTTACTTTCGGGACTATAACCAGCGAATACCAGCCTAAGCACCGAACACCATCACGGGTGTTGGCGATCGGCAACGAGGTAAGTCGGTAACAACATATACAGTTACACATCTAAAACAAATGGATCTTTGAACATTTTTTTTTTTTTTTTTTTGCTTATGTCTTTGAGCCTCGTCAAGATCGGAATAATTAGAGGCGGGAAAGGACTGAGGCAAGGGACGGGAAGCAAATCGTCCTTGGTCTTTTAAAGGAACCATCCCCGCATTCTCATGGAGTGATTTGGAGGAACCACGGAAAATCCAAATATGGATGGCCGGACTGGGATTCGAACCCGTGACCTCCGGAATTCGAGGGCAGAGCGTTTACTGCTTACCCAACATGCTTGGTAATTTACACCAGTATGGTAAAATAAATGAGAAGACCAACAGGGGAAAGCTTATATAGGTATATATTACATATCCACTACGGGATGCTTCCTTTAAATTGCTATGGCTGAATTCCTTCCCGTTCCTTGTCCTCTGTCCTTTCTGGCCTCTAATTACCTCGCCGTTGACGAGGCGTAAAGCCATAATAATAAAAACAGGTACAATAGCGAAAAGGGTGACTTTAGTTTTCTTCTCCAGAAAGCAACAAAATTTATTTCAGGTGGAATATCGTGGGTAAAGAGTGCTTTAGTTGGCTTCATTTCCAAATATATATTGGTGGGCAGACCGGCCAATGTTTTCCCTTGGCTGCAGGACATAGATTATGATCTGCTTGATTACATTGTACATACTTGTGTGCGAAGACGATTTAGAGTTCTCATATTGGCCTTTTCTGGTCGTTTTCTGATGGAAGTTGTTATTCATGGCTCATACCTACCGCTGTTTTCCAGGTAGTAGCGCTGAATTCCACATTTTTAGTTTCTCGTATCACATGTTCCGCCTAGAGGATGAAACCTCACCGGTGGCTCTGTGCTTAAGTAGCCTATGTAACTGTGGGTCGAATAATTCGTGGTTAAACTGCGGTATACTTTTTTTTTATTTTGAAAAGCATTTCATTCGTCCTTCGCCACGGTAAACTTGCGTTGAGTATATGAACACTTTCATGGTTAGCTTTTAATGGAAATTACATGTCTTCTTTTTCCGATATGATTTTTTCGTTTATATTAAGCAAAAACCATTCCAGCGGCGACTTACGAGGCCATTTTGAAGCGGCAGAGCTGTCGTTTGGCGACTTTCCGTCAATAATGTCATACGAATTACTATTGAAGATGGAGTGTTGTGGGTGAGCGGTTAACGCTCAGAGGGTAGACGCGGGCTGGAACCCAAACGCTTAAGCATTTTTGGGTCGCGAGTTCAATCCATATTCGTCCATCCAGCTTTGGGTTTTCCATGGTTTCCCAGAATCACTGCAGGTGAATGCCGGGATGATTTCTTCAAAAGGCTATTGCCGAATTCCTTCCCGTTTCTTGCCCAATGTCCTTTCCCGCTTCTAATCGCCTCGACGTTGACAAGGCGTAAATGCAGAAACCAAAAAAAAAATTATATAAGGAGTGAAGTAATGAATATGGACAGCGGCAATTTCAACTAGTAAGTTTTAGTGGCAGAAGAATTTCAGGTATAATACGTAGGCATCACAGAGGTCGTAACGCGGACAATTCTGATATGACGCAATAATTCGGATGCATAGACTTAATTATAGCAACTTAATTGACTTAATTGTAGCAACTGAAATAAATTGGACAGCTAATAATTTAATCTGTACATGTACTTTAAATATTCAATTACCTGAATACAATATTATTAGTTTATTGCCGAATTTGTTGAAAATCTGTCTTTCCTTTTTACTTACCAAACGTAAGAAAATTTGTTGTATAATGATACAGTCGCCCTTAGATTTTCGTTAATGTTAGGTATTGAATTGAACTGTATGAAATTTTTCCTGCACCTATTTAAACGCGGCAAACACAAGAATAGTTGAATTATGTACATGTAGCACTGCTGCCTAGGTTACGCGATGGTATTGGTAAGTAATCTCTTCAGTGAAGGTTTCTATCTTGGAAAAAATCATTTATCTTGTAGTATTCACTTTACTGATTCAGATAATGCACGTCAGACATTCCTGACATTGCTTTCGCCACTTAGCTAACTAGCGATATTCTGTTTCTCTTATTGTCCATGCTATGAGGCTACGCATAGCTTCTGGTTGCATACCTACATTTCTTATTTTGATCTGCGGTACTGAATTAACATTATTCCTGCAGGACAACGAATTCGTTGAAAAAGTTTTTTTGTAGTAACCTCTTTCCGGTGCCACCAAGCGTGGTGGATGAGCGGCAATGCACTGGCATCGCATTCGGGATTCGATTATCCAACCGGCCTTCCCTATTTGGGTTTTCCATAGTTTCCCCAAATCACTCCAGGCGAATTTCGGGATGCTTCCTTCAAAAGCCCATGGCCGAATTCCTACCCGTTCCTTGTTCTCAATCCTTTCTTGCCTCTAATTGCCTACATATCAACGAGGCTTAAAAAAAAAAGATACCAACTCTCTAAATATGTTGTGCGGGCCGCAGGGCCGTAGCTAAGGGGGGGGGGGCATTGTGGGGCAATGCCCTACCTTAAAATTCCAATGCCCTACCTTAACCATCAACTAAGATAATTTGATAATTAACTGTTTGTTAATAGTATGAAATGATGGGGAAAAATTAAGTTACTACTAATGTAGCTACGTGTAAATAATTCCAAATTAACTACAGTTTGTAAATATCATATATATACTAATTCTTTATTCTGCTCTCACACACATGGCACCGTCACTACCGGAGGTTACAAGCAGGTGGAGGGTGGAGTGTTTGTCCGAAGACATTGCCTCCAAGGTAATTAAGATGTTACAATCCTTTACTGTCGGTGTGTCTTGTTGTTGGGTATCAGTTTGCTAGGAGACTGAGCAGTCTTCTATGTCTATTTTCATATAGACCAATTGTGTTGGCCGCCGGGTTGTTGCATTGCCTAACATTTTTGTAAAATATTTCCGCCAGCTGACGGAATCTGTCCTTCAATTTAGGTATACCGGCGTCCTCATGGAGTGCATCCGTGGGGAATCGGCACGGGTGATGGAGGGCTCTCTTTATTTTGAATGATCTGAAGCTTTCTGGTTCTCTTGTCACTAGCGTATGACCACACAAGACATGCATATTCCATAATAGGGCGTACGTGCGAGGTGTATATCTTGACTCCGTGGAAGGGGCTAGTTTGCTGTCCATTTTTGGTATTGAGTAGAGGCTGTGGAGCCGGAATTCGTTGATGTGGCTACACCAGTTCAGTCTCTTATCTAGAGTCATCCCCAGCTAGCGTGCTGTGATGGAGCATGGGATTTCTGTACCATACAGGCGAAGTAATGAGTCTGGATGAGTTGGTTGACTGGCCCCAAATCGCTTGGTTAATATAATGGCTTGGATCTTGGTGGGATTTATATCTATACGCCACCTCCTATCCCAGGTATCGGTTACCTGCAGAACTTCCTATAGTCACCGGGTGGCTAGTGCTCTACTGTGACTGGTGGCCAAATACGCAGTATCGTTAGCGTAGGTTGCAGTCAGAATACCATTGCTGGTCGGTACATCAGCGGTGTGCAGGGAGTATAGCACTGGCCCGAGCACGGAGCCCTGGGGAACTCCTGCCTAGATGTTCCTGGTGGAGGAGTAAGCCTTGTCAAACTTGATGCTGAAGGTCTGGCCAGTGAGGTAGGATTTTAGATGCTTCACGTATGGCCCCAGGATACCCTGATCGTAGAGCTTGATCAGGAGCCTCGGGTGCCACATGGAATCGAAGGCAACCAAGATGTCAAGAATTAACGTAGCGCTGTAGTTCTTGAAGCTGAAAGCATGGGTCACCGCTTCCCCTACTCGCATCAACTGCCGTGTGGTGGAATGACCACTTCGAAATTATAGCAGATGATTTGGTATAACATTAGCGTCATCGATGAAGGCAGGTAGACGTTTTAGTAGTAGCCGTTCGAAAACTTTGCTAATGTCTGGGAGCAAACTTATAGGCCTGTAATTCTGAGGTAGGTGTTTGTTTTCCCAGTTTTGTGGATTTCCACTATTTTAGCGTGTTTCTACAGTTGCGGGTAAAGCTGTCAAGATGGCATTAAAGATAGCGGCGAGGTGGACAGAGGCCTCCGGTGGTAGGTGCCTGAGAGAGTGTTGCTGATCTCATCGCGCCCTGGTGCTTTGTGTGGGTGCAATTTCGACAGGTACCTCCCCCGGGGTGATGTACTGTATTTGATGATCGTCTTCAGCTTCGAGGTAGACTCTGAGGCGCTGGTAGACTTCTGTAAGGTGGGTGGGATCCACATTTGTTTGCGAGGGCTGGAAGTTTTTCACAAAGACATCAGCAAGTGCTTTGACCTTTTCCTATGGAGACTCTTGAGTCCTACTATTCGTCCGATGCTTATCAGGGAAGCTTTATCTCCCTTTGCAAGCGACTTAGTAGTCTTCTGGTCTCCAGGTTTTCGTAAGCTTCCTGTCTTTAGCAAGCCGGTTTTTGTGGAGGATTTCCTCCAGGAGGTGGGGGGGAGGGGGGAAAGTTGCAGAGTGGGAGCTGGTCTGGGTATCCTGACTGGAGTACAAGCTGCGGTTTCATCTTTGACTGCTGTTTCAAAAGACTGAAGGTCAACGTCAATGTTGTTAATTTTGGGTGGATCAGCTAGCTTAGTCTGTAGGAGCACCTGGTAGCGCCTCCAGTTTGTTTTATGGTAGTTGAAAGATGGGTCTTCATGAATTTGCCAGGGTCAAACCTCGACCTCTACCATAACCGACAGTGATCTGAGGAGAGTCAGTTTATGATTGAGCTGGCAACGTAACCCTGGATGCCCTTGGTGATAACTATGTCTAGAACATCTGGTCTATTGCCGTTGCTCGGGTAGTGGGTTGGCTCTTCTGGTGCCCATATGCACATGTTGTAACTGTTTGTGAGGTGTCTCAATGTTATACCCGCTGTATTGTTGTACCTACTATTCTAGTCGGAATGTTTAACATTAAGGTCACTGCCGATCACAACTTTTCCGCTGAAATCTGCCAGCGCCGTAAAGTCAGCTTCTTTGAGCTGTCTTCGAGGAGGCCAGTAGAACGAGATAATGGTTAACTTCCCATTAGCAGTAGCCACTTCGACTCCGAAGGCTTCCATCTGCTAAAGGGGTGGTAGGACTATTTCATGATGTGGAATGCTGTTCTTAATGAAAACCGTGACTACACCTCCATCGGTGGGTCTGTCACGGCATAACAACTGTAGTTGGCTACTGCAGCTTGCAAACAGGGTTTCAAAAAGGTCTCTGACACCAGACACACGTCAATATCTTGGTCTCGAAGAAACCGCCTAAGCTCTAGAAGTTGGCTGATCATGCTATTAGCATTCCAAGCACAGAATGATAGGGAATGTAATAGTGGCTGTCTATCCATTGTGGTTGCAGTGTGGACACTTTGCGACAGCCAGAGCATTGATAACGGCGCCGGTCATTTTCTCCAGTTGCTCGGTAAGGCGGCATATCATCTTTAGGGCAGACTCCAGCTTGTTTGTTAGGCTGTCCAGTTTGTCTTGTGCTTCGTCTGTGACTCTTTGCTGATGGGAGGTGACGTGGTGACAGGTGGGTGGGTCGACTGGTGAGATTCGTTGCTCAAGAGGCGATCTGGCATATGGACTTGCAGGGCACCCTATAGAGGCGACACGTTCTTTGTTGGAACTGGATCCGTCTTCTTTCGCCGACGGATGTTGTTGCACTGCTGCGTTCTTAGATCCAGACTTTCTCTTCCGTCTGCGTCGCGAATGGGATGTGGACATCTTCACCTTGCCAATGGGGGCCTGATCTTGCCCTGTTACGGGTAGGTTTTCCTGGTGCCCTGGAGATGGATTACTATTTGTTGTTGGTGTACGGTCTGATGGCTTTTCCTGTTCAGTTAATAGCCCTGGGTCTCTTGAAGGCCGGGCAGCCCTTATAACTGGCCACGTGTCCACATCCGCAGTTGGATCACTTGGCGGAGTGTCATACCTTCTGTGAAGTGCATTTGGTAGAGTCATGTTGGCCTGCACACTTGACGCAGACTGGATGCATTTTACAATTCTTGGACACGCGACCGAAACGCTGGCAGTTGTAACATTGCGCAGGTCTAGGCATTGACCGAAGTTTCTCAACCTTCACTTTGAGGTGGCAGATTCTCTCCACCCGAAAGATTGCTCCGTTTTCCTGGCAGTCCGCAAGGATCACCAAGAATAGGGGCATTAATATGTTACTGCCGGGACGGCGAAGTTAGGCCACCGTTTGTACAGTAAAGCCCATCTCTGACAGTTCTTCTTTCAATCCTTCAGTGGGAAATGTTCTTGGGATGCCCCTGAAGACTACTTTGAGTAGTGGAACAGCTCCATTAGGAAAGGTGTAATATGGGATGTTACTGTGTAAAGCATCCCTGTAGCGGCTGTGGTGAAGCTGAACTTGATCTCATCACCACCGGCAGTTTTGGCAGCGAAGGGACTCTTCACTACAGCTTCAACCATATCGTGGAGCGTCTTATTGTTGTGCTCAAATTGCACTACAATAGCGGGATGTGTGCAGATCTCTATATTGATGGCGCTGGTTCAGTTTCGGACTGCTGGGGTTGTAATTGGTATCTAGTTTCTACGGTATTGGAGTCTAGCACTGGTGGAGGTTTAAAAGTGTGCCTAGGAAACATGAAGTCCTCCACATCAGCTCGCTGATGGGGTTGGTGGGTAAACCCTCTTTGTCTCTCACAACAGTTGAGCTTCCAGAGCTACATGGTTTCCACACAGGTGGTTTGGCAGTCTCTTGGACCGACACCCCTTTCCTCTTCTTCGCCGTCTTCTTGTATTTGATGGCAAGATTTCTCACTACCTGTTTGATCAAGACTCTGGTGCTGGTGGTCGGGCCGTGTGCAGTACGGCTTCATGCTGCCAGTTCACTTCTTGGGTGTTTTGAAGTCTCTGCAGCAAGAGGCAAGGTGCGCCTCTTAGCTGCGCGTGGTTCGTCATGTCACTGTCAAGGCTGGGGTGACAGCATGTTACTGATGAGGGATGTGTCCATCCCCATGCCCAGGTTCTGGCAGGTCGATTCCGCCTCGGTGTCTTCTGGTGAAGGCGACCACAGAGAGTCGCTGTAGGTGACGGACGCCGGAGAGCGGGAAGTGCCTTTCGATTAGAAATCTTCTGAGGCAGGTGCAGCCTAAAGGGAGCTTTGCTCTGGTCCTTTGTTGTCACCGTTAGGTTTGCCAGGACCAGAGATAACCCTAACACTCGCTCCAGGGGATTCCAGTCCCGCGGGAGTGGGCCGTGTGGCGGTAAGTCCCTGTCAACCTCGAGAAGGGAGGGCCAAGCCAAACAACAAAGAAGAAGAGGCAGGCTAAGTACCTCACTCTATTCTTCGCTGAATGTATCATGCTCACAGATGGCATTTGAATTAGATATTGTCTATGGTGTTCGTCAGTGTTGTGTAGGTACAATGTTTCAGTCGGTTTGAGACCCAACTGTTTATTTATTGTTCTGAATTGAAGACCTATTAATTTTGCAATGGATAATACGGACTATCTTTAGCAAAAAAACGAAGATTTTAAGAGGAAATTGACCACGAAGGACTTCATTCCTCAAAACAGATGGAAGCATAAAATACAATTGCCACTCCTAATCCTATGGAAACAGGTTTGGTGAAACGGTAATTTTAGTATTCCTTCTGATATTGCACAAATCGGAGAACCGATAAAGCAAGTTATTTTAGATGTATATCTAAAAGAAAATAACAGGACCTTTGCAGCGGACTGGTTCAAGTGATATAAGTGGTTGTAGTATTCAACCGAGAAAGATGCTGCTTTTTACTATTCTTGCCAGCAATTTTTACCTCATGGAAGCAAACAGACTTTGTATACTTGCACAGGATTCAGAAACTGGAAAACTGCCACTGATTAAAAAACTGCTTTTCCAAAACACGAAAAATACATTTCTAATACACGAGCCATGGTGATGTGGCAGGACAAATTACATGGAATATCTACTTATACAAGTAGCAGTGTTGAAACATTGATATATAGAAAAGCATTACAAAAAAATGGGTCTTGTGTGAAGTCTATTATTGAAGTAATAAAATTTCTAGTAGTCAATGAATTGGGTTGGAAATCATATTTTGGAGGAAAAAAAAAAACTAGGATTATTTCGGAATTTGTTTGAATACACCTGCGTGAAACATCTAAATTTGAAGGAGACTCCCAGTCATATACCACAAAATGCAACATATCATTCACCTGAAATTCATATTCAAATAATTCAAGCAGTGCGAAGTTCCATTGTTAAAGATATTGAGGAATATGACGTGAACTGGTTTACTCTAATATAAGATGGGACGAGAATTAAAATAACCGCGAAAATATTGAACAGCATTACGTTATATTACGGATAGATACGTCAATGAGTCGTTGCTGACAGTTACAACTACTGAAAAGCTTGAAGCAGCCACTTTCACGGAATTAACATCAAATACACTTAAGAAAAATAACATTGAACTCTCCAGTATGCTATGATGGTGCAAGTGCAATGTATGGGAAAGTTTCTGGAGTTGCGACCAGAACAGAAAATAAATTTGGCCGAAAAATTCCTTATGTCCACTGCTAAAACCATCGCTTGCATTTTATAGTTATCAGGACTTTCTCAGAAATGACATTCATTCATCTGTTTTTTGATCAATACATCATGTTTCTTGAATTCTTTCATCATGGCAAAATAGCTGCCTTGTATGGTGGAAAAAGGATTGTCTGGCTCCTCTAACAGCATTGGTCCAGACACTTGGTGGTTAAAAAAGTTGTAAATGATACTTATTCATTGTTTTTTATGACTTTAGATGAAATTAAAAATGATAGATTTAACGGTGACGATGTAGCTAAGAGTGTCGGTATTGTAAGTCATACTCAATTTGAAATTCCGAATGGCCATGGTTGTGTAAAAAAAAGAAAATCTTATCCATGTTTCAGCCTCCAGACGCAGCTTTACAAGCCCAAAGTGCAGTATTGAAAGATGCCATAACAATCGTAAAGTGCATCCAAAATAAAAAAACAAACAAACAAACAAAAAACAGTCAGATGAAATGTATCATCAACTTTTGGAAGAAGCTAAGTCTAAGACAAGCGGCAATTCCGAAAATAGGACCCAGATCTAGAAGGGGCTCAAGAGGCAAGTCAAAAAATCAAATTGTATGGATGTTTACTAGATGATGGCCCTTCCTGTCCCTCCGCGAGACAAAATATAGACGACCAGGATGCTCAAGCCATTTAAATCTGATTATTTTGAAACACTGGACATATTAATTGCTGAGTTACAAAGAAGATTTTTAGACAACGACTATCTACTAAACTCATTAGCGAGCCTCAATGAGTTGGATGTAGACAAAATGGTACCGTTGAAAAATTTAGGCAATTGGTGAGAAAATTAAAGAAAAGTATGTAGCTGCTTGTAAAATATTAGTGTTATTTATTTATATCCAATTCACAATTTCAAGTTTGAATATATTTTTATGCCGCATTGTGTTAAAACGTTTGGTCCATGTTAATTGTTAAACACCTTACCCCAAAATCAATCGACACTGCTTGTAACAAAAGAACTGGCTAATTTCTCATACAGAAAATTTCGTTGGCAACTCAATTTGGAATTCAACCAGCATTCTTGATACCTTGCCATAGGGGCACTATCTTTTTATGATTTTTAGTTTTTTAAGTAGTTTGTATATAGTAGGCATATATTTAAGTTATTTTAATCTTTTCTTTTTTAACGTAACCTATAAGTTTCTATGTAGTAAATAAATTAGATTTTTCGGTTTCAACTGATTTTTCAGGTCTAACAGCTAGAGTCGTTCAAAGATACATATGAATTTTTTGCATCTGTGGCGACCATAGGATGTAGTATTACTGCGTGCGAATCTACGTTTTCAACTTTTACTGCAATCGACAGGCCTCAGAGGCTGTCAATGGGTCATGAAAGAATGGCAGATGTGGTATTTCTGGCCTTTGAAAAGAAAAAAGAAAATCAATTGATCTGAATGAGATCCTTTGCATTTTTAACTATATGGCCAATCAAAGAATTCAGCTGTTTTAAGGAAGGGATTTTTATTATTATATTGAATATAATATGTTTGTGGAAATAATATAAACTTGAATAAATGAATGTTTTGCTCTTATCTATTACCCCTCCCGTCAATTAAGTACTACCTCACTCACTCACAATCACAAGTACGAAAAAAATTTATTCATCAGATAAGGTGAAGTAAAATTTTAACTTCCGCCCTACCTGTAACTGTCACTGCCCTACCTTAAATTCAACTCTAGCTACGGCCCAGGCGGGCCCACATTGAATATTGATAGTTTTTCAAAACTGAACATTTTCTAGACGTAATGTTGAACGCCTGTGTGCGAATCTTAAGAAAACCCTTCGTTGCTTCCGCTTTTAGCACAATAAACACTTTTCTTTCCTACTAAAATGCGTTTAAAATTGTATTTGGTTATTTTTACTATATTGTTAATCCATTAGCTTTCCTACATTTTTACAACTCGACATGTCTCTAAAACTCATAATCTTATATCTGCTAATAGTGTAATCTAGAGAAATTTAGACTTGTTATTACAAAATTTACTTAAGTCAATAGAACAGAAATATTCCCAGGAGTTTTTAAAAATGTTTTGGAAGGGGAATATCTGCATTTATAACATAGAATTTACATAATCGTGGATTGAAAAAGGTGCTTTGCACCAAAATTCATCTCTACTTCGTACTACATTCCAATCCCGATTGGCAAAAGGAAAGAAAGAATTCGTGTAAGCATCAGTATGGCATCTCATTTCTCTTAGCTTATCTTTCATTTCATTGCGACCTAAATAGGTAGGTGGTCATTGTATTTCATCGCACTCGTAAATAAAAGTGAATGTTCGCATATTGACCAGTAAATTCAATCGAAATCTACGTTGTCTGTGTGCCAGACAATCCCAGTCCAATCTGTGAATCATTTCCGCTGTGCTTTCGTCAGGGCTGTTGGAAGCAGTCACAAATCGAATTGTTCTTCTCTGTACTTTTTCAGTATTGTCAATTAGTCTCTTCACATATAGATCCTAAACGGTACAACAGTAGTACAAATAAGTAGCCACTAGATATTTTTTCTGTTAGTTAATTTGTATGTTATATGTGCGTATATTTGAATGTTCAAGAAAGTTTAATTTTTCATTTTTTTTTTTTTTTGTTCTGTGAAAAATGTATTTTTTTTTTCCTTTTTGAAGGAAGTATTCGCCTGGAGTGATTTGGGAAACCATGGAAAATCCATATCTGGATTCCCGGACGGGGATTCAAACCCGCGACCCCCCAAATGTGAGTTCAGAGCGTTACCACTCACCCACCACGCTCGGTAATATAATGTAATTACTTGCGACTGATCCTTTTAAATTTCCTGAAGACTAATTTCAGTTGATCACAAACACAAAAACGAAGCATAGCATTAATCGCTAATTATAACTAATGGAAAGATCGCCACTCGCCTAAAGAGTACTTAATTTCTCTGATCACAAAGAAACATTAAATTGAGGAATATTTTTCATGGCAAACACAATCCTGCAGTAAAATTTCATCAGTAATTATAAATCTTAATATTTAATAAAACTGCTCCAAACAGTGTGACCGTGGTTAACTAATTATTTCTCTGACTGTTAAAGTATTGCTTAGCTGCATATTTCCCTTGGCTAGAAATCGTCATGTTTTGATGATAAGATCTTAGTTCTCGTTCATCTACCAAACATAGTACGCCTGTCACATTTAATTTATCCACTCCAGTCTGTAGCGTTAAGCCATAATGCCAAGAGTTAATTACTTGTAATTGCCGACGTAATACTTTTTAACAAGCGTAATTAGTAGCCTACTAAGTTTGATGGTCATCATCTCTGTGTCTTTATGCCCAGTACTTGTATATGATGCACGCTAAGTATCGTTTTCACAAGAAATTCACCGAATATGGCGCCCAACAACTCCAAAAATAATATGCTGAACGCATAAATTTTAGGAAATACACAATGAAACAGGTGCTAGAAAGAAAAGTTTCATCCGCAAACATGGTAAATAATCAGCGTAATGTTTATTTAACGGGTATAGAATGTCATTATTTTAGTCTGCCCATTATTTCACGTTTTCCACCTCTCTACTTGGACCTCACACACGTTCTTGTAACAAGAAGTATTTCAATTATCTTAGTTCCTTGGACATGCCTCCCATCATGAGCCAATTCGAAGCCTTCACTTCCTTATCTCCGGCTCTAACGATCTACCACGAAATCACTATCACAGATGATACGTTGGATCCCTATAACGAGGTAACATTCTTAGAAACGGCCGCTGAAACAATTCCTGACAGTTAACTTTTTTCTTTTACACGCTGAGCAATGGCCAATTTCTTTCTCGTTTCGTCATGTGACTCACGTAAGACCTCTCACTTAAATCCTGATTACAACTACCTCGATACTAACTTTCTGTAGGCCGGCCTCGGTAGCGTAGGGGCTGGAGTGCTAGCTCCGCGTACCGAAGGTCGCCGGTTCGAGTCCGGCCGAGGGCATGGTTGTTTAGTGTTGTGTCTCTGAATGTCTTATCCGTGTTGTAGTGTCCTTGTGTCATTACTTGATAGCAACAAATCACATTGAACTGGCTGTATGGCCCAGTAGCCGAATGCCATAAAAAAAACTTTCTGTAGTGAGTAAAAGTCTTGTTAGGAAGGTTTAATGGCAAATAAACTGTTTTCTCAGCCCTTCTGTCATACGAAATATTGATAATAATATGGATCATTAGAGATAACCCAGTTTTACTTCAATTGTGAATGCTTAGCGATATTGAATAAATAATTGAAATTTAAGGAAATGGCTCCATTATTCTAACACAATAGAATGCTACCAACACTTCATCTGACTTTAGACGAAACTTGGTACAAAATTCAATAAATATAATAATATTTTTCCGATTTAAGAATAGTCCTATCCTACAGCTATGGCTTTATTCGATTATTTGTATCACTTTACAACAGTCAATTGATCGCATGTGCTGTAGTAGATGCAGGACAAATATTCTTGTGTCGTGATATGCACAAATGAGACATTTATGCTGACAGAAAAAGACATGTAATTTAGCAGCTATTCTACATTGAAATCTCACCGTCATGAAAAACATCATTAGCTTCTCAAACACTAATTTAAGGAAACAGACTTTTGTGGATTGATGGTATTAACTTTATGAGCTAAATGTCATTTTCCGCATGATTTAAGGTAATTCTGGAATTTTACCAACAGTTTCAAAACCCATTTCTAAGAACTCCTTAGGCTTCTATTTCAAGACTATAAACTTCATTAAAATTTCGCTTAGGTTTGTGATTATAAGAACAGCATAAGCTTTTATGAGGGGAATAATAGTATTCAGATTATATTTTTCTGATAGTTGTGACTATCAAATCTTACTATTTAAATACTGTAATTATTGCGTATACAGATATACTAACAGAGAACATTACTATTCCCCCCAAAATATGTGCTCTTCCTATGTTAGAGGAATAAATAACTTCTGTCCCAAAATGCTGTGTATGAGTATAAGGCCATCCTGGCATCCACCTGAGTGCTTCCGGGAAACCATGGAAATCCTAAATCTGGATGGACGGATAGGTATTGAGCTCGAGTCCCAAAAAATGCTTAAGCATTTGGATTCATAAAAACGGAAATATCACAACTAGGTCACGCTCGTTGTAACAACAGAATTTTACGTGGAGTATGGACGCACAGATTGCATTAATAATTTTCCACTGTTGATTAAAAATATTGTAAATGAAACACCTCCTAATAACAACTGTTTTGATTAATGTTTATTCATCAAACGCGTTTTGAAAACATTCATAAAAATAATTGTTAATAGAAAGAGTTTAATTTGAAACATCTGTTCACATATTTTGTTGGACAATTACTTGCACGGAACCTGGTGATAAAGATGAGATGGGAAATCAAAGTGATCAAATACTGGAAGCTTAAGATTTCTGCGAATCCTGTTTCCTTAATTTGGGAACTAGTGTGGTGGATGAATGGTTAACCTTCTGGCCCTCGCATTCGGGAAAACGCGGGTTCGAATCGCCATCCGGGCATCCAGATTTGGGTTTTCCATGGTTTCCCCCAATAACTCCAGGCAAATGCCGGGATGCTTCCTTCAAAAAGGCCATGGCCGAATTCCTTCCCGTGCCTTGTACCCAGTCCCATCCCGCCTCTAATGACCTTAGCCGTCGACGAGGCGTAAAGCCATAAGTAAAAAAAAAAAATAATTTTGATTTGATTCCTCCATTGTAACATGTAACTAACATGTTAGCATGCGTGGTGAGATGGCTGAATCTACACCAGTTTAGCTGAATTGCATCCCTGAAATATGTTACCAATATCTTGCAATATTTGGAAATAACAAACGAGCACTATGACGCAACAGACGTAGTTGAGCGTTGATGTGTGAAACACATTTTATTTTTTCTACGGTTATATAACAGAGCAGCAGCGATATGCAAGGAATATAGTAGTCATTCCAATAAGGCGATATCATACATCGTCACTGTGTGAAGACAGTAAGTGTGCCCTGTTGCATAAATGCAAATGCTTGGATCAGTGTCAGTAATTGGTAAATCGTCCGTGGATGATAATTCCCAATTTCAGTATCTTGGGCATACTCATCGGTAGACGTATCAAGAATGCAAATTAAATATTGCTCAATTGCTTCCACGATGCTTTTTCAAAGACATGAAGAGTAGTTTGCAGTGCCTTCAATTGCATAATATACGCAAAGAATGCTCACATCAGGTATGCTGAGACTGAGGTCTAACCGCTGGAAACCTAGAGTGTATCTGAATTAGTGTAGACTATTGCCCAGAGACATCAGGAAGTGGGTCATTATTCAGTGTTTGAAGAGTAAATGTGAACATTTGGTCTACATAGAGTAAAAGGCAGAGGTTTCCTTCTACTTCCTGTACTTCTCACCCAGTCATCAGGAGACTAACTTCTGACTGTGAAAATCAGTTAATTCTGAAACATATCCTGCACTGACTTCCACTATCATTATTAATTAATTTTATGGTTAAGCCATGTTAACGTTCTAAAGCGTTCAGATAGGGGTTAGTTTTCCTAACTTTTCTTTTCCATGCTTTTATGAGCTTAGTTCAGGTGAATATCAGAGTGATCCTTAAATTCTGGGCTTAGTCTATTTCCCTAACGTTTTCTTGAAATCATACACCAAAGCTCCTGCTTTACAGTAGCGATAATTATTAGCTAGATAGTATCGAAAGTACCAACAACGCCAGTACCTGATTCAGTGAAACGAGATGACTCATAGATGAAGGTTTTATAACTACAAACACGTTTCGTCTGTAATATATTGCCCATCTATCAAATGGTTGCCAGTAGCCCTCGTAAATTCTACATTCCAGGGTCCAGGAATTTAACATTTATTTTTGACATAAAGGTGTTTCTTATAATCATCTTACATGATAACATATTGCTTAATACTGCAACACCCAAGGTAGCTTTCACCTACGTAACATTTTAAACCGTTAAATACTTATAGTAAGCTTTTCACAATCACATGCAACTATATGATTTAGTTACTGGATCTAATCCTATGACACTTTATGTATTTCAAACATATTTTCACTGATTTTGGGAGACGCTGTCTCCTTGAAACATTTCACAATGACGATGCACCGTATCAAACGACTAATTTGTCCATTTTTTTAGTAGGGAATGTAAAACATACAGTTTAACTTAATCAATCAACAGTTAAAATCATGACGCATATAAGTACACTTTTAAGAAATTACCTTATGTTTGTAAAAATGTATCCATAAAATATTGACCAGGCCTTTCTAAAAAATACTTCATTGGATTAATATATACAAAAAATTACAAAATTACTTTTCTAAATAGTTTACACATAATTTCCAACGCTCTGGTATTGTTCAGATCGAGCGTGGTGGGTGAGCGGTTAACTTTTTGATCTCGCATTCGGGAGGACGCCGCTTCAAATCCCCGTCCGGGCATCCAGATTTGGGTTTTCCATGGTTTCCCCAAATCATTCCAGCCTAATGCCGGGATGCTTCCTTAAAAAAGGACATGGCCAAATTCCTTCCCGTTCCTTGTCCCCAATCCCATCCCGCCTCTAATGACCTCGACGTCGACGAGGCGTAATGCCATAAGTTAAAAAAAGGTATTTTTCAGTACCTTCTTCATTGGTATTTGTTGCAAATTTCTTCTTATTTCTTATGGCTTTAAGCCTTTTCGACGTCAAGGTAATCAGAAACGCGAAAGGAACGAAAAATAAATCAGCCATCGTCTTTTGAAGGAAATATCCCAGCATTCACTTCTAGTGATTTCGGGAAATCATGGAATAACGATATGTGGATGGGCGAACTGGGATACGAACCCACGTCCTCCAGAATGCTAGGCCAGCGGGGTGACATGTATATCAAATAATGCATGAGGTCTTGTACTACTTCGTCACCAATGGTTTTTGAGGGGTCCAAACTAATGACAAGGACGTGGTTACAAAACAGACATAAAGAAGAACAAAAGTTGATCTACAGTCAGAGTTCGCCGTCATCCCCTTTCTAAAACTCGTTATGTGCCAAATATCTTCATTCCCGGTGTGTTCATGTGAGAATAATAATCCAAAAGCTTCTGAGTTATTTCAGCTCTTATACCTTTTAATTTGCATTAAACGTATTTTGTACACACGATGTTGAGTAAATGTAACTCAATGTTAATGAAAATGCGCAGATTCCATTTCTTATTCCAGTTGACACACAGATTTCTCGAAAGTTATTTATAAGTCTTTGTGGATGTGGTGGTGAATTTCAGTGTTTTCTGTGATGTGATGAATTTCTGGGAAGACGTGGTTAAAAAATAATGTGCGACATTCTCAGAAGAACTTATGTCACTTGCGACTTCGAAAGTGTATTTTTTTAATTTACATATGGCTTTACGTCTCACCGAAATCGTGGTAATTACAGGCTGGATTGGTTTGGGGACAAGGAATGGGAAGGAATTCAGTCATGGTCTTCTTTAAGGGAAGCATCCAAGCTTTCGACTGGAGTGATTTGGGGAAACCACGGAAATCCCAAATCTGGATGCCCGGACGCGGAACGAACTGGCGTCATCCCGAATGAGAGGCCAGAACGTTAACCACCCACCCACCACGCTCGGTAAAAAAGTGTATCATTACAAAACTGTGCACACAATCTTCACAAAATTTTCCCTGGATTAATACCTCCATGTACCAGTTAATTAAAAAAAAAAAAGCAAAAAAACAAAAAAACGCTTCGTGCAAGGGACATATCATCCTCCTGTTCTAGTATAGCTATAATAAATTAAGACATTACCCGCCAGTGTAGCTCAGTCCTGACTGCGGTTTTTAGGTGGTTTTCCGCAGCCATCAGCGCGAATGCCTAGACGGTCCCCAATCTCCGCCTCATAAACTACACATTTAACAAACAAAAAATACACTAATAACACGCTGAACATATTTACACTTTTCACATACAGATGGCAACTCTTCACTTCCCACATTAGTACTTAATACGATTTGGCAGTAGGTATAAAATGCTTGGCGTCAGCCGTAAAACCATTGCTCCAAATTTGACCGTGCCAACGATGAGCAAAAGCCATTGAAGGCAGCCGAACCCAAACTGTTGGGAAAAGGTGGTAAAGAAGACTAAGAGAAATATTAATTTTCTACTATATAATTCAGTAGTAGATTAAAAGCTAAAATATCACGCATATGCGAGTTACATGATTTAATTACATGTTTCTTTAACGGTTTCTATTTCCAAGTTGTAAAAAGGCAATGATTTATTTTAATGTTCAGATTTAAGGTACATACTGGCATAGCACGATCAAAGAAAAGCATTACAGGAAATGAACATAACCTAAAATATTTTCGAATACTATCAACTGGAAGAAAAGAAATAAATTCAAGAAATGAGAGGCCTATGCTAAAACTTTATGAATATTGTGCTTATTCTGTTAGGCTGAAATGCAACTTGGTGGATATAAAATATTTTATTGCATATTTATATTTATTTTCATTATTTTTCTGAACAGAATACACGATCAGAAGTACAGATCTCTATTTGATTTCTCGATCCATTAGATGAAAATTACAAATTGAGTAAGTTGTATATGGCCCACCACCTACCATCCATTAACCTTCATTGTCGATATTGCACGAATATCGAAGTATTTCAGTGATTTTTATCATATCTTGAAGAATAAGTATCATAAATAGAAGAAAGTCAATGAAACTAGCCAAATCTTATCTCTTAATATATATATATATATATCTTTATATATAAGATGAATGTATGTTTGTTTGTTAGTTTGTTTGTTCTTCATACAAATCCACAGTTTTCATCCGATCTCGATGAAACTTTGCACATTTATCCTTTGAAACAAGGAGAAAAATAATGTTTACATTTGGTTGAAAAAGTATATGTATAAATAACACATGTTGTCTCATAACTTCGAAATACGGCGATAGACAGGTACGTAGGATATAGACGCCTCCCTACCGTGTTTCCGTGTAGTGGACTGGCAGCTAAGTGGTTAAAGCGCTTGCTTACGAACGTCGTGGTCTCCAGTTCAAATCTCCGTGGAGGCTAAGATTTTTAAAAATTGTTTTTCATCGTAAGAGTCAGGCCTGGGCCGTATGTTATTCGGATTGAATATTAAACTGTAGATAATACAAAGTTAGGAGTGCAATGCGAGGCAAATCGGAGCTAGTCTTGCAATGTTGTAGGTGTACACTTTTTTACGTTATAATGATCCCTCAGGTGTTGTTCGCAGTCAGTGTGTGAGTGTGAACCACAGTAATATTATTATAAATACGGAAGTAAGTCTCTGTCTTTTTGTTACGTTTTGACGACTAAATGACTATATCGTTGTGATGGAATTTTATAAGGAAATCTGTATGATGGGCACAGGATATTTTTCCAGTATGATTAACAGTTTTAGTCACGAAATTTGTGACCTTATCAAATGGTGACAGAAATATGTTGGAAATTGATTCTCTTCAAGAGACAGGATGGACGATACAATGATATAGTGATAGCTTTCCTGTCATATTATTCCGACTCGATATTGTTTGGGACCAATCCTTCGTTACCAACAACTTTCTATATTTAATTCTGGCAAACAAATTCTTAATCCACGCGTACAAAGTCGCGGGTACGAGCTAGTATATATATATATATATATATATATATAAGCACTGGTTAATACGCTTCCCTACGTACGCCTCGTATCACCTCAAAATTAGTAGATTTTCTCTGAATTCTACAAAGATGCCAAAAATTCTTGTAGCATCTGGTTGTTTGTAATTTCTTTTTAAAAAATTGACTATAGCGTAACCGTGTAATATAAAAACCTCTTCTGCCTTTACATTTTCTACGTGCATATTCCTTATCACTTTTTCTCACTAGTTTCTCCAATTCCATTAGAGCTGACAAAATTCAAATTATCGTATGGCATAGTTGGCAGGGAGATCCCGGAGGATTGTTCGGCCATCAATTTAAATATTTTTTAGATTCTTCACTCATTGCGCCTCTTGTCGTTTCTACCTAAACTATCCTGGCAATCCTACCCGGTATAAGGTAATCCAAACCACGGAAGCGTTCTGGCATACTTGCACAGCAAGCTGTGTCAGAAGTGGTCTTGTTAAGTGCCTTTGAAATTCCCAGCCAAAATCGGGATTCAAACCGGAGACTTTCGACGCCTTAATCACTGAGCCACCAGACTGCTTATTAGAGGTGAAATTTTCTGGCGTCTAAAAAACGTTCAGTGGATACAAAAATCTGGGATATAATTTTGTTTATGATATAGAAGTTTTCTTTACAGGAAAAACATTGTTTCTGCATTTAATATCTGAAGTATTCTATTAACATCAACAACACGTGAAGAAGCTGATCTACTACAATATCTTGAAGGCTTCACGGTGAATCAACGTAATTAGTTCTGTGATTTATTACTCCAGGACCAACAAATTGAATCACAGTCAATATGAATCCACTAAGCATGATGTTCAGGTTTGACTAACATATTAGTGAAAGAATGGTAAAATCAAAAACCAATTGGCAGTCATTGGACACTGCCGAGAGAAGTGAAAACTTAAAACCAAATCGGATAAAAACTGTGTGTTCGTATGAAGATGATTGGCAAAAACAAAACAAAAACAAAAAACAAAAAAACTAAAACAAACAAACAAATACAAAACGAACAAACAAAAACAAAAAACCACAAACAAAACAAATAAAACAACAAACAAAGCAAAACAAGCATACATTCATTTTTATTATACATTATACACTATTTTTTGTGTTATCCATACCGGGACATAACCATCCTTTCAAATAACTGCTTTTATATCTGGATGTTATTACGCTAGTGAATGATGCAATACTTTAAAAAATAATGTGCAGCTGGTCAGTAGCTTTACAATCGTGCATCAAAGAAAAGTTTCAAACAAGGAGGCAATTTGATTAATCTGAATGAACAGGTTTTCCAGCCTGGCTTGAAGTTGAGGAGACGGGCGCAGCAATAGTTCATGGCTGTAGTA
Source organism: Vandiemenella viatica (assembly GCA_031002005.1). Lineage (NCBI taxonomy): Eukaryota > Metazoa > Arthropoda > Insecta > Orthoptera > Morabidae > Vandiemenella > Vandiemenella viatica. The sequence continues at coordinate 28,733,376 of CM061921.1, forward strand.
GAAACAGCGACCCACGCAAAGTGAGATAGGTGTGCTATGCTGTCAAGTGCGGCTACTAATCTCTTGACCCTGTCAGCTCCGCCTGTGACATATGCAGCACCGCAAAACAAGGCTGGAAGCAGTTCTGAGATAACAGCGCACTCAGCTCCATGGGAAGACGATGATTAATATGTTTCACGTTGGTCCGAAACACTTGTGCCTCTCCCCTTACAGAATAGATGAGGATCGTATTCAGTATACCTGTCAAACGTTAAATAAAAAAAATGCTCACTAATTATTCATGGAATTCCCACTTTTTAATTTTCATCATATACTTAAACTTAGGACCGAGCGTGGTGGTGTAACGGATAGCGTTCCTGGCCGCGCATTCGGGAGGACTGCGGTTCGAATCCCCGTCCGGGCATCAAGATTTGGGTTTTCAATGGTTTCACAATCACTCCAGGCAAATGCCAGGATGCTTCCTTAGAAAGGTCATGGCCGAATTCCTTCCCATTCCTTGCCCCCATCCTTTCCCGTCGCTAAAGACCTCGCTGTTGAGAGACGTAAAGCAGTTAAAAAAAATAAACTTAGGACATATTATCCATATTACTGCCTGTTTAACGTTCGCTTTAGCTTCATGTGTCACACTAGACATTCTTCCCTGTGTAAAATATTACGCCTGTCTTCGTCAGGTAACTGGTGAATTTATGTGTTAAGACTTATCTTTTATATGATTTTCCCTGCTGTCAATGCAAAATAAATTCGCTTAAGGCCAATTCAGGTACCTGCGTACCTATACTTATAATTAAATTATTTTCTGCATTTAATATAATTATATTAATGACGCAACACACTGATAAGTAACTGTTATTTGATACTGCATTCATTTCGTGTTTACATGTTTTACAGTATTTCGGACTTTATTTTAGCATAGCGCAGATATTTCAACGTTTTGCCACAGAGGCGTACGGGAACCTGGGAGAAGGAATGGCACACTCTTAGACCAACCTGTCGCTTAACGAGCCCACCTCATGTGCCTTTTATAAGTTAGGCGAAAGCTGCAGAAATTGGATAGCTTCTTGTTCTCACCTAAAAGCAAACGATTCACGAATATCGTTACCCTACATGGTATATACAAGGTAGGCATTTAATATGTTTTCTGGAAATATTTCGGAAAGAAAGCATTTTAACAAACAATAACCTATATAAAAAATAATCGTACAGTAGGGGGCTACAATTATGTGATATTGGTTTTTTCACAGGTGGCGCTGTTGTCGTTACAACAAGGTCAACTTAATTCTTTTAAATGGGAACCCCTATTTTTTTTTTGAAGATTCCGATTCCTCATGAAAAAATAAAAATAGTTTGCTTAACTCACTTTTCTGTTAGCCTCACAGATGGCGCTGTAATCGCGAAAAATGAATATTCGCGTTTTTTGTGTATAATTTTAATTATTGTTTAAATAATTACATGTAATTTTCATTCTGTAAACATGGAAGGTAATTTTAAAGGATAATGACGAAATTGATTTTTTAAATGCTTTTTCTTACTTATTTGCAGCCATGTCTACAGCAGGTGCTCAAAAAGGTGACCATTTACTTCCAGACATTTTCTGACACACTTCGAGCTGTTCAGGCATCATTTCTGCAAAGGTCAGAAAATGTCTGGAAGTAAATGGTCACCTTTTTGAGCACCTGCTGTAGACATGGCTGCAAATAAGTAAGAAAAAGCATTTAAAAAATCAATTTCGTCATTATCCTTTAAAATTACCTTCCATGTTTACAGAATGAAAATTACATGTAATTATTTAAACAATAATTAAAATTATACACAAAAAACGCGAATATTCATTTTTCGCGATTACAGCGCCATCTGTGAGGCTAACAGAAAAGTGAGTTAAGCAAACTATTTTTATTTTTTCATGAGGAATCGGAATCTTCAAAAAAAAAATAGGGGTTCCCATTTAAAAGAATTAAGTTGACCTTGTTGTAACGACAACAGCGCCACCTGTGAAAAAACCAATATCACATAATTGTAGCCCCCTACTGTACGATTATTTTTTATATAGGTTATTGTTTGTTAAAATGCTTTCTTTCCGAAATATTTCCAGAAAACATATTAAATGCCCCACCCTGTATACCAGCCGCAACCTACGGCGTTATTACGTCTCCTCCTTAGTACAAGCATTACATGCAGATTTCTTACTCATAATAAAGAAATAATAAAAATCAATCACTTTCATTTTGTGTCTGACTGGTTTAACAGTTCTTATAAATTCGTGATCTACTTCCTTAAGAATAGATTTGTTAAACTTAGAATTGGACGAGATAAAGACAAGATTAGACCAATTTTAGTTTCAGTTACATGGATATCATAGAAGTGTTCATGCATGCCAGTAGCATATGCTGCTAACTTACACAACATGCGTTTAGAAGATTGGTAACAAAAATCTTTTTATTTTATTTTCTTTCACGATATAACACTATTAATTATTGGCAGCTGTTGACTTCCTGTTGATTTAGCTGTATTGACTATTATTTCTGTGTAAGGAACATTTAAGTATTTCGCGTTTATTTTAAAGGCTCGTTTATATTTAATTGGCCCCTGAATTTCGACTGAAATGTTGGGTACTTCGGCAAAGACTGTAATTTGAGAGAATTTATCTATTCTCAGAGAAGGTTTAACATGATGCGAATTGTTAAGAGAAAATTTTTAGTTCCACACATCATTTTTCGTCAGAACAGTATCGAAGATTGTAAGGAGAGTACTAGGTGTAGAAAGAAAACTCTTACGCTTTTGACTCTACCCATAATTCGTCAAAAAGTTAATAAATTACTGACGGTAATATATAAGCCGACGACAAAACGACCGAGACTTTTTTGTTCACGTGGACGAAGTCACGGGCAAATCCTAGTTTCTGAATATAGCAAGATGCATTTAAAACACTATTCTAGAGGTTGTATAGGTCCAAAGTAATCTTGTAATGTCCATCGTGCTGCGCAATGGGCCAGCTCCTTCTGCTCATTTTTTCCCCCTTTTGTCTAGTTGTTTAACTCGTGTCGGACCATCGAATCTTTCTTTCACGTTCCTCTGTATGACTCCAATAAAGCTGCGACCCAAAACTCTTGTACTATTGACATCGATAGTGATGTTCAACCAAAGAATTTAGTCTTCATTTCCTTTCAATCTGCATAGACCTAGCAGGAAACTACAGTTGCTAAATGGCTTATTTTTAACCAAGTGGTGAGTTAAACAGGTATTATTTTTAGTACATGCTGTAATATATAATTGAACTATTTTTCAGCTGAAGAAATATTACTGTTAGGTACCCAAGTGTTCAAACGCCGTGTAGTAATAGATTAACAGTATCCTTTGTCCTAGAGTGAGCGGAATTCTTATATTGCGAAGATCACCATCTTTAGTTTACTTTGGATGGCAGTGAGGTTTTGACATCAAAAGACATCATCTACACTCGTCTTTACTGTTAAGTACAGTACTTCTGTATAAGACAAAGTAACGAGATTTATATATAGGTAACAATGTTCAGCAACTGGTGCATCTATTGCAATAACTTCGTCGCACCTTCACAGAAGAACTATATTTTAATTCATTAGATGAGTAAATTTCTCAATATGCCAACTGATTTTCTGCAAAGTACTTTCCTAAAAGTGCTAGGTTTTATAGAAAGTTTGAATGGCACTTTAGGCTTTGAATTCGACACCACCGGTGTCCATTAGTTCTCAGGAAAATTGCCGCTCCCTGGCCTATCAGATGAGAATATACTAAAACCTCTTAAAATTAAAACTATTTACGTCATTCATCTGTTTAAGGCTTCATTATACTTCGAGTACCTGTTAAGCTTGAATATCACTGGAGCTGCTAACAATTTAGATATACAAAAACTGTGATGAACAGTTTTACTATAGCTAATTCAGTTTTAGTCTCTTGCTCTCTTATGGATACTGTCACACTCAGAAATAAATTACTTCTTTCGTTCAAGTATGTGACAGTACAGAGTTTGAAAATTACTTGCGAAATGCGTACGTTATCACAAAAAGTAAATTAACGAAGGCAGCAAACTATTTGCATATCAGGATGAATATGGATAAACCACCTCAAGAGCGATATAATAGAATATGTAGTTTGTTTAATAGCCTTATCCCCATGCAACTTAGAAATTAAAATGGAATAGAAAATCAGAGTTCAAAATTCTGCACTCAATAATTTATATGTTGCTACGAATCCTGTTAATAATTCGCCGGCCAATTAGTAACCTTTTTTTTAGGTAGTAAATGGTGATCGCAACTCTCAATATTGGAACTGAAACCATATCCACTAGTTACCTTGCACTAAATATTCAGTCTGCAGTCCTTTTCGACATCTTCACAAGAAAATGTTATACTGATTCCACAAAGTTATACGGAAATAACATTTTACAGTCTTTTCTAAAAGAGGGTGTATCTACCTTACACTGGCGTAAAACCTGCCCTTAGGAAATAAATTTAGGAAAATCTTGCAGCACGCAACTTGAAAGGAAATTTTTCAATGTCGTTTCACGATTTTACAATTAAAAAAGAAACTCAAATATTTAAAAAAATTATAGGTACCTCTTTTAAAACAAATAATGAAAACTAACGATAGATAGGTTTAAATTCATAACATTCATTCTTAACTATACTGCATGTAAAACGTGTTTAATAATGGGGGTATATGTATCTACAAATCATTCTGATGGTAGTTCAAAATCGCTGTTTCAGCTAGATATAACAAAACCAGTTTTTTTTTTTTTTTTTTTTTTTTTTTTTTTTTTTTTACAAGTGATAAAAGAGAAATTATTAATATCTAAAATCTCTTGAATGTAGACGAAAATCCCTGTATTTACAATTAAAGAGATTAAAAGTAATGTACATACAAGATCCAAAAACAATAATAAAATGAAATATAACTACTTCCTTATCTCTAAACTGAAAATTTTAACACTGTGCAGATATGTTGAAACTACTATTTCAATTACAACATTATTCAAAAATGTAAGTAGAGTAATAAAATGAATAGCATGTTATTGATTAAAAAT
>CM061921.1:28739428-28812433 GCA_031002005.1 Vandiemenella viatica
AATGTGCTGCGATACAACAGCTTCAAATACTGGCCGTTTCAGTGGAGCTTGTGCTATTTTGGAGCAGACTTTAGAAAGGAATTGCTGCTTTTTGCTTGTCGTCATCATATTTATGAGTTGGTCCTGAAAGTTGTTTTTGAAACCAAGTAAAGCAATTACAAGTAGCCCAGATATTCCAATTTTCAAAAAGTTAAGAGATAATTGGAAAAATATTAACACCGATAACATTGAGCCACCTCTGAATTTTTGTAAATCACATATTGCTGAGACAAACATTACATCTTTGTTAACTTTTTATAAGACTGAACTGGAAAAACCTTTTATTAGAGACGATTACCACGAATTGGTTGAACTATGCGTTGTGTTCTTAGGAGGAGATACAGAGAATAAACTAAAACTCAGGCCCCCCCGGAGCTTTGCATCAAGCGCGATGGATGGCGAGAGCGATCTATTCTATAAAAATATGTTTGCTTCAATCGCAAATTAAAATTACTGCAAAGGACAAAAATGCTCTACAAGATGTTTGCTTATTTATCGTCACCTTATACTAACCTTGGCTCGAATGCACAGTGACAATTAAAGCACCTAACCAAGACTTATGCTTTTTCAAAGCTCTAAAAGAATATGAAAAAGTAGACGCGACAAGTTCCAAGGCATCCATAAGCAAGTTTGTTCAGCATTTATGGTATTTGTGTGAAGAAACAGTCATGTTATCACTCTTTGATGAAGATTTGATTTCAAACCAGACAAAAATGATTAATAATTTAAACAGAGACGAAAGTTCAGATTCCGCTAAACGCTATGTCCCATCGAAGGAAGAAATTACGCAAAATTTGTTTGGTAAGCTTAATATTTTCTTGTTTCTTTTTTCAAAGTTTCGTAGCTTAGTTTTTGCTTATTTAAACTGTTTTTTCTTTCTTTCAGATATGACGCTGGATGATTTTGTGACTCAAAGAAGCAAACAATTTCTATCTCGACTGCAGATCGACGACAGTTTCCTTCGGGAAGATGTATCTTCTTGGGGTGACAATCCTACTTTTTTGGAAGCTAGAAGACGAATAAGTTGTTTGAAGGTCGTAAATGACACTGCTGAAAGAGCTGTTAAATTAATGCAAGATTTTAATGTACTTATCACGGCTGAAGAAGAGCAAAACAGTTTTTGTTGCGTTGTGTTCAGGATCATAGAAATCTGTATCCAGACTAAAAAAGCTACACTAAAGAGAAGTTACCCTAATTAATTATTATAATTTGTATTTAAATAAAAGTTTATGTTGATCTTATTTTATTTTTACTCATATTTACTTTATTTGTTGCATTTTAATTAGTTTTGGATCAAACCAAAATGGCAGGCCAAAACACCATTTTTTATTAAACTTGAGAGTTCGGTCGGCAAGGGTTGAATCATGCTACAAATATGAAATTTCATATTTAAGTACATTTTAGCATTTATAAAAAAAAAAGTAGAGGGTATGCGTTTCGAAATTCTAAAAAAAAATTTTTTTCGCCATAAGGGACACCCTAATACTGGTGTAAAAACTAATCAATAATCCGTGATTAGTAGATTTTAAAGGCCTTCTCATCAGAATATCAGAAGTCGCGGGTCACGGTCAACAGTGTTCCAGGCCTTCACAACCGGGGAAGTACGAGATTTAACTCAGGGGGAATGGCACACAATCAGATTATACGAATCACTATCTGTGCTACCCAGTTTGTTAAAGAGTGAATGATAAAATTTACTTTCGGGACTATAACCAGCGAATACCAGCCTAAGCACCGATCGGCAACGAGGTAAGTCGGTAACAACATATACAGTTACACATCTAAAACAAATGGATCTTTGAACTTTTTTTTTTTTTTTTTTGCTTATGTCTTTGAGCCTCGTCAAGATCGGAATAATTAGAGGCGGGAAAGGACTGAGGTAAGGGATGGGAAGCAAATCGTCCTTGGTCTTTTAAAGGAACCATCCCCGCATTCCCATGGATGATTTGGAGGAACCACGGAAAATCCAAATATGGATGGGCGGACTGGGATTCGAACCCGTGACCTCCGGAATTCGAGGCCAGAGTGTTTACTGCTTACCCAACATGCTTGGTAATTTACACCAGTATGGTAAAATAAATGAGAAGACCAACAGGGAAAAGCTTATATAGGTATATATTACATATCCACTACGGGATGCTTCCTTTAAATTGCTATGGCTGATTTCCTTCCCGTTCCTTGTCCTCTGTCCTTTCCCGCCTCTAATTACCTCGCCGTTGACGAGGCGTAAAGCCATAATAATAAAAACAGGTACAATAGCGAAAAGGGTGACTTTAGTTTTCTTCTTCCAGAAAGCAACAAAATTTATTTCAGGTGGAATATCGTGGGTAAAGAGTGCTTTAGTTGGCTTCACTTCCAAATATATATTGGTGGGCAGACCGGCCAATGTTTTCCCTTGGCTTCAGGACATAGATTATGATCTGCTTGATTACATTGTACATACTTGTGTGCGAAGACGATTTAGAGTTCTCATATTGGCCTTTTCTGGTAGTTTTCTGATGGAAGTTGTTATTCATGGCTCATACCTACCACTGTTTTCCAGGTAGTAGCGCTGAATTCCACATTTTTCGTTTCTCGCATCACATGTTGAGCCTAGAGGATGAAACTTCACCGGTGGCTCTGTGCTTAAGTAGCCTATGTAACTGTGGGTCGAATAATTCCTGGTTAAACTGCGGTATACTTTTTTTTATTTTGAAAAGCATTTCATTCGTCCTTCACCACGGTAAACTTGCGTTGAGTATATGAACACTTTCATGGTTAGCATTTCATGGAAATTACATGTCTTCTTTTTCCGATAGGATTTTTTCGTTTATATTAAGGAAAAGCCATTTCAGCGGCGAATTACGAGTCCATTTTGAAGCGGCAGAGCTGTCGTTTGACGACTTTCCGTCAATAATGTCATACGAATTACTATTGATGATGGAGTGTGGTGGGCGAGCGGTTAACGCACAGAGGGAGGACGGGGGCTGGAACCCAAACGCTTAAGCATTTTTGGGGTCGTGAAGTTCAATCCATATTCGTCCATCCAGCTTTGGGTTTCCATGGTTTCCAGAATCCACTGCAGGTGAATGCCGGGATGATTTCTTCAAAAGGCTATTGCCGAATTCCTTCCCGTTTCTTGCCAATGTCCTTTCCCGCTTCTAATCGCCTCGACGTTGACAAGGCGTAAATGCAGAAACAAACAAAAAAAAAAAAAAAAAATTATATAAGGCGTGAAGTAATGAATATGGACAGCGGCAATTTCAACTAGTAAGTTTTAGTGGCAGAAGAATTTCAGGTATAATACGTAGGCATCACAGAGGTCGTAACGCGGACAATTCTGATATGACGCAATAATTCGGATGCATAGACTTAATTATAGCAACTTAATTGACTTAATTGTAGCAACTGAAATAAATGGGACAGCTAATAATTTAATCTGTACATGTAATTTAAATATTCAATTACCTGAATACAATATTATTAGTTTATTGCCGAATTTGTTGAAAATCTGTCTTTCCTTTTTGCTTTCCAAACGTAAGAAAATTTGTTGTATAATGATACAGTCGCCCTTAGATTTTCGTTAATGTTAGGTATTCAATTGAACTGTATGAAATTTTTCCTGCACCTATTTAAACGCGGCAAACACAAGAATAGTTATTATGAGATATAAGTCTTTCTCGGCGTATCATTCGATATAAATTCTTCTCGGTTTGCCGCCGAATCACATTTTCTACTGTCGAGCTTTCGGCGACTTTCACTGCCGCCATCATCAGGACTGTTGTGTCTGAAGGAACAACAAAAACTGGACTGAATAGCGGAACTGGACGAGACAGGAACGTTGTCGACTTCTGATTGGCTGACTCCAATGACGTAACCATTACGTGACTGCGATTGGTCGGTTGCGGAACCAGGCGTAGATATACACCAGCGTTGTACTAAATGTAATGATCGCGCGACGACGGACGACGACGGTTGTTGAGGCGAGGCGCTAGCAAGCAGTTGTCGTCTGACTATAGGGTCCCACCCGCCCCCCCCCCCTTCCGAGGCTATAGGGTATTACCGCCCCACGGCCCTCTTCCGTGCGGAGAGGAACCCCCGGGCGCGCTTTGTAGGGTTGTTACTGGTTCGGGTAACCTTGCGGTGTTAACGAAGGACCAGAACAACACTCCCAGTAGGCAACGAGTGTCCGAAACGCCATTGGCGTTTCGTGCACAGCATGGCGTCAGGATCGAATTCGCCGAGACGGAGATCGCCGTCGGCTCAAGAAGAGGACAGTGAAGATTACCCGAGATCACCTTCGGCCTCCGAAATGGAGTGCTCGGAGCAGGCCGACTCTTCAGATTCAGAAGATGAGAAACAGACTCAGTCAGTCATTAGCCATCAGAGTGACAGAAGAAAAGAGTTCTTAAAGAAAAAAGAAGATTTCCCCAGTCTGCCGGAGCCAACAAATGACTTCCAGACTGTTAAAGGGAAGAGGAAGCGCAAAGGAAATCCGCATAAGCATGCAAAGTTCATCAAGACCAGTTCTCAAATTGAAACCAGCAATAGATTCGCCTCCTTGGAGGACAATGAACAGCCAGAGCAGATAACAGCCAGCTCTCAACCTACATCGGAACAGTTGGAGCAAACAAGACCCACTGAAAATGAGTCCAATACAGCAGCTGATCAAGCCCAAAAAGGGAACGAATTCCTCCGGTAGTGATCAAGGAAGTTCAGAAGTATCTGGAGATGAATCAAGCCCTACGAAGCCACCTAACAGGGGGTCTAAAGTTGTGTACAGCGACGGTCACCTAAAATACTTTGTAGACAACAAAGAGGATCACCAAACCCTTCTAAAATTCTTCAAACACCATAGAATAGACTATTTCAGCCACCAAATGCCAGATGAGAGACCACTGAAGGTGGTCATCAAAGGCCTGCCACCATCAATCACAACAGACAGCATTCAAGAAGATTTGGCATCCAAGGGATTTGCCGTTCTATCTGTTCATCAATTTAAAAAGCGGAACCAAGAAACCAGAGAGCTTATCCCACTCGCTACTTTTGCAGTGACCTTGAGACCTGGTGCAGAATCAGACGCGATCTATAATGTTCGCGCAATTCTCTACACAAGAGTCAAAATAGAACGCTACAGAAACCTAAACGGCCCTCCTCAATGCATTAAATGTCAACGGCATGGACACACCGCAAACTACTGCAACTTTCCTGCCAGGTGTGTAAAATGTGCAGGGCTGCATTCAACCAAGAACTGCACTATCCCTAACAGCCAAAAAGCTAAATGCATCAACTGCAACGGGGATCATGCAGCCTCGTGGAGAGGTTGTCCCATCTATCAGAAGATAGTAAAGCCTCCAAATCCAAAACAGAAAACCGACGAAACCCAAAACATCCTACACAAACGGCACAGCATAAAAACAAGTGAGCATGATTCTAAGAGCCAAAGTAGGAAGCAAAACAGCACAGACCAGAAAAGTGAACCAAAAAGAAGACAACAGAAGGCTACCACTCCTTCGCTGAAACACTGAAAGGCTCTAGGAGAAACAAGAGTAGACATATAGAATCAGAAGATGAAGAGGAGTCTGATAGTCAAGTCGATTTCCTAGATATGAAGAAATTCCTTACTACAATGAGAAGAACAATGAAAAAAGTCAACAGTGCCAAAGACAAGTTTACCAAACTCTTTGCGTTCATGGAAGGTGTTATGGCCATGCTGAAATAATGGCCAGAACTCCGTCTTCACAGTGTGACATAAATATTGTAATATGGAACGCAAATGGAATAAAAAATAAAAAGCTAGAATTACTAGATTTCTCGAACCGGCACAATATTAACGTCATTCTGCTGGCAGAAACACACCTTAAACCCAAGGACACCTTTAGACTAGCAGGCTTTCAAATCTACAGATCGGACAGAATAGGCCAGCGTGGCGGTGGTACAGCAATTGCAATCAGGAACTCTCTAACTCATGCGTTAATCCCAACTGTCAACTTGGTGGAAATGGAAGCAACGGCTGTAAAAATTCACACCAAAGAAGGACACATAATCCTTTCATCAGTTTATTTGCCACCAAACAGAGCCCTGACTGAACATGACTTGGACGAAATCCTATCAAAAGGAAACAAAATTATAATAGGTGGTGATTTAAATAGCAAGCACACAGCATGGAACTCACGCACCTCCAATGCTAAAGGAGAGCTACTGTATCAACTATCCGAAAGGAGGAACATACAAGTCTACGGACCCACTGAGGCTACATATATTCCAAACCGCCGCAACGTCCACCCGGACGTCCTCGACATTGTCGTGGCAAAAAACATCATTCAAGACATCCACCTTCAAACATGGAGAGATCTTTCGTCAGACCACAATCCAGTCGTGCTTCAGCTCAAGAATTTTACTTTACCACAAAACAGCCATAAAAAAGTAACAGAAATAAACTGGAACTACTTCGCCAGACAGATTCACAATAAAATAAACACCACCTTCAATGTATCATCGCCTGATTGCATCGAGAAGGCTATAAACCACTTCAACACTACTATCAAAGAAGCCGAACGGAATGCATCCGTTACCACCACCATCATTCACAACAACGCTTATCATGAACTACCAGCCATACTTGAAGATCTCAGATACCTAAGGAACCGTTACAGGACTCTCTGGCAACGTTTCCGTGACCCTGCCGACCGCCGTAGATACCGCCATTTCTCCCGCCAACTCACGGCGCGCCTAAAGGAGAGAAGATCAGAAATATGGGAAGATAAAATGTCCCATCTCTTATTAGAAAACAAGGAAGCCTGGGACCTAATTCGATCCTTAAAAGAACCAAAGGAAGCGAATTCGCCAATATCAGGCCCGGCAGGTCCATGCTTTCTGCCGTTAGGAAAAGCCGAAATTCTGGCAGAGCACTTCGCCGCCCAACATTCAGAAGTGGTCTACCCCTTAACTCCAGAGGAAGAACAGGCGGAGGCCGCAACAATTCAGCGAGTAGAGGACAGGCTAAGCAGACCTCCTTCTGACCAGCCAGAATTAACAACACCCGGTGAAGTGAGAACAGTCATCAAGAAATTAGCCAGAAAGAAGTCACCGGGAATCGATGGCGTAGGCAATAGTCACCTTAAGAACCTGCCAAAGAAAGGTCTGGTACTTCTCACCAGAATTTTCAACGCTTGCCTCCTACAACATTACTTTCCTTCAGCATGGAAAACGGCTAAGGTCATAGCTCTGCCCAAAAGGGGTAAAGACAAAACAATTCCGAATAATTATAGACCTATTAGCTTACTCTCGGCTACCTCCAAGCTGCTGGAACGTATTCTTCTGAAGAGAATTAAAGCAAGCCTAGATTTTGGACAAACTATAAGGAAAGAACAGTTCGGTTTCCAAAGCCGAGTAGGAGCCACCTGTCAGCTAGTAAGAATTACCGAGCAAATCAGCAAAGGTTTTAATTGGAATAAGTCGACAGCCGCCATCTTTGTCGACATTGAAAAAGCTTATGATAAAGTGTGGCACACCAAACTAATAGACAAGCTATTCCATCACACCGACATACCCGACTGCTACATTGCCCTCATAGCAAGCTACCTCAAGGACAGGAGGTTCTTCGTCCAAATAGAAGGCCAAAAGTCATCCATCTTCACTATCAACGTGGGCTTACCGCAGGGATCCGCCTTATCGCCACATCTGTTCACCATTGATGTCAATGACATACGAACCCCGCCCAACGTTCATGTTGCACAATTTGCTGATGACACGTTCATCTACGCAACCGGAGGAAACCACGAAAGGAATATCTCCAACCCCCAAGCAGGCCTAGACGCCTTTAGTCTCTGGTGTCGTGAAAATAAGGTGAAAGTGAATCCAACTAAATGTGCCGCAGTGTACTTCTCCACTAAACAACCGAACCTACAAAGACAACTGGAACTAATGGGGGTAAGGTTACCCTGGGTTACCGAGCACCAGTACCTGGGAATAACGCTAGACCGGAAACTACTCTTTCGCCAACATGTCCTCGACAGAAGAAAAAAAGCCCTAGCCGTGGTTAAAAATCTGACACCAATCTTCTTGAGCAATGACTTGAAACTTGAAACAAAAATAAGAATATATAAATCCGTTGTCTTACCTTTCATTATGTACGGTTGCCAGGTCTGGGGAACTGCATGCAAATCTACCCTGCTGCACTTACAAAGAGTGCAGAATAGATGCTTAAGGATGATAAGTCATGCGAGCACCTACACGCCAATAGACCTTCTTCATGTGATCACCAATATGCCTACCATCCAAGCAGAAATCTTTCGACAAGCAGAGAAATTTTTCACCAGGCTTGACACTATACGCCCAGAAGTAGACAGATTAGAGTCAGTGGGTATAGTACTCCCAATGGAATGGCACAAATTTAAAGTACCACAGAGTATCATTATGACACCGATTTAAAGGATCACTACCACAAGCGATCCTTAGTAAGAATAAGGAAGGGTTTCCCATAAAGACCGTTTAACGGTCAAAGCCGGGTTTTTCCCCAACGTGCATCACAGCGAACCCAAATAATTAGTTGAAACTGTAGATTAAGCTACACACAGTAGCGGGGCTACAAAAAGCCGTTGAGGCAGTGAAAAAAAAAAAAAAAAATGTAATGAAATTTTACTGCTAAAGGAAAATGTAGGGGCAAATACTGCCAAAGGGCAATAGGTACCCCTCCCCAAATACAGCCAACGCCTTCGGCGTTGGCAGAAACTGCTTGCCTGCAAGTTGGCTCCACAGCGAAACCAAAGCCGAGGTTGTTAAAAATAAAAAGACGATGGATTACCTACGTCAATGTTCGCATAACGTCACTGTTCATATTGAATCACCGTTTACATTATTCACCACTATTAATCATGATGTTAAATTCGATAATCCTTAGGGAGCCAAGCGGTATTCTGATTGGCTGACACAATAACTGTCCTCATAGTGTCATCGTTCACATTATTCTCACACAGAAAAATCCAAAGACTTCTTTAATGAAAGACCCCACATTATATATTCTTAAAAACATTTACTATCATTAATTATGATGTTTAACTCGATAAATGCATAGGGAGCCATGCGGTCTTCCGATTGGCTGACTATAACCCCGGTTCTGTAATACTTGTCTGTGATTGGTCGGCTACAGATTCAGCTGTAGATATAGTCGGACCGATACGCTGTGCTCCACTCTCCACTCTCCTATCGTCCGTCAGCGAGACACTTGGTTGTTTAAGGATTATCGAATTTAACATCATGATTAATAGTGGTGAATAATGTAAACGGTGATTCAATATGAACAGTGACGTTATGCGAACATTGACGTAGGTAATCCATCGTCTTTCTATTTTTAACAACCTCGGCTTTGGTTTCGCTGTGGAGCCAACTATTAGTACAACGCTGGTGTATATCTACGCCTGGTTCCGCAACCGACCAATCGCAGTCACGTAATGGTTACGTCATTGGAGTCAGCCAATCAGAAGTCGACAACGTTCCTGTCTCGTCCAGTTCCGCTATTCAGTCCAGTTTTTGTTGTTCCTTCAGACACAACAGTCCTGATGATGGCGGCAGTGAAAGTCGCCGAAAGCTCGACAGTAGAAAATGTGATTCGGCGGCAAACCCGAGAAGAATTTATACAAGAATAGTTGAATTATGTGCATGTAGCACTGCTGCCTAGGTTACGCGATGGTATTGGTAAGTAATCTCTTCAGTGAAGGTTTCTATCTTGGAAAAATCATTTATCTTGTAGTATTCACTTTACTGATTCAGATAATGCACGTCAGACATTCCTGACATTGCTTTCGCTACTTAGCTAACTAGCGTTATTCTGTTTCTCTTATTGTCCATGCTATGAGGCTACGCATAGCTTCTGGTTGCATACCTACATTTCTTATTTTGATCTGCGGTACTGAATTAACATTATTCCTGCAGGACAACGTATCCGTTGAAAATTTTTGTTGTAGTAACTGTAACATGACGCGCTGTCGCCACGTTACAAGGTGCATTTTTATTATATGTCATAATGTTGGAGTAATTTACATAAATCTTGGGCGACCACCTAAATAGATTTTTGTTGTAATTTTATAAAGTACGCAAGATTCCAAGTGAGGACTGTAATGAAATGGTGAACATACAGTGTATCTTGGTAAAGCGAATATTAAAGAATTATTGAGCTATGTAGGCTTGGAGCTAATCTGGGGTTCCCGAACCTTGGCGACAAGAAGTCGCGGATTTGGGGTTTGCCGGACCACACACTCTGCTCCCTAGGGATAGGCGGTCAACAAGGTTACTCACCGGGCGGGAAATGCCTGCCGCCAGAACAGAGAGTCGTTCCCGAACGCAGCCGAATATGTCCGACCTCTGTTAGATACTCTAGGCAAATCACCTATCGGGGCTATCACGTGACATTAGGTGCCGACCTGAAGATCCAATCCAAATGAGCATATAACTTAAAATCCTGGGAATTTTTGTTATATGTGAGCTTCGAGACTACAAAGGGGCGGAGCGAGAAGTTTCCTCATGGACCGAAGAGCGAGGAGCTGGACATTCTGACTTCGATCTTCGAGTCCAAGCTATGCGAGTCTAGTCTGAGGTTGACTTGGAATGTTGGCTTCTCTCGCCAACTGCCGTTGTACGATTTCTGGCTGCCAGCTTGCCTTGCTGGAGCAAGCTTATCCCTTTACGACCTGAATAATTTTTAAAAAGTTATCTCATTTCCCAATACTTTTTGTAATTTGTTTGGCTTTAAATGTTACTAGAAAAATAAGAAAAAATTCTCACGTTCAAAATTTTGGGAGGGGGGCACCGTCACAATCGTGAGGGTCAGGTAAATACTAACACAAAATACTTCAGAGTGTACAAAACTTATTGTGCTTTCATAAATGTACATTATTTAATTTTTAAGTTCAACTTGTGTTGTAGTTGTTTTAAATGGATATTTGTCTTCTTGGTTTTTAATTGTGAGAAATATGAAAGTCCTTAAATCATGTCTTGTCCTTCGATAGACACTACTATACATTCCTTTTTGAACCGCATTTTGCTGCGACTTTTGCATGGCTCGTATCTGCAAGTACGTGGTGCTGGAATATCGTCAGCGCTTGAAAAACATATCTATCATAACGCTTATCACTGCACGGAAGCTTAACAGTTGGATTAAATAATTTACACTTTTTGAACACAGGAAATTCATTTTCAACTTGTCCAGTCTCACTATCACTTAATACTCCTGTCTACAGGAGGAACTGCAGGCAGTCCTTCTGCTGTGGAAACATATAATAATATCAAATAATATTAGCGTAGATATAAAATAATTTGGTATTGAAAATTATCCCTTATTATTATTTGAACTATAGTAGATCTTTATGTTCTTTTCTTGGAATATTGTTCCCTTTGATGCTTCTCATGTATTGGTTACATGCATTTACCACAGCGAGGTCCACAAAGTGGAAATTACTTTCCATGTCCATTTTTTACTTCTGAACCGAGCACTATAGCATTCCATCTGCTCGTCGCAAACATCAACTCCACCTATGTTTAGGTTGTATTTGCGGACCACAGAAGGTCAATGAAGACTGTAGCAATGCCTAACCCTCACGTTTGTGATGGTGGAGACACTTTGAAGCACCACAGACGCAATTATCACACAAAATAGATATTTCGGTAATACACAGATACTTAGGGATGTCCAGATACAAATTGAATCTAAGAACTTTTTCAGAATTATACATTTACACATCTGCTACAGATAAAACGAAGCCACAACATCTCACACAACGACACTGGAAGACAAAAGAGCCTAACAACATCGCAGAGTGAACGAAGCTGCGATCTAGTGGCGACCTACGGTACAAAATGATCTAGAGTAACCCTCACGATCGTATGTTTCCGGCTGCAACTACATTCAACCCCCAGGAAAATAAAAGTATAAGTTCATACCTTACCCTCACGATCGTGAGGGTTGGGGCGTAAAGCAACACAGCCGGTAATGCGATGATGCGCATTGTCAGACCAGAGATGCCTATAGCCGACTTGTGAGATAATCTCACATATCGTGGGTCCGCTACAGTCACCGCAGACATCAGACGCAGGACTACAATGGTAACTTATTACGACCAAGCCATCTGGTTGTGCATTCCGTGAAACAGAACCCGTAAACGACTTTGAGAGGATAGATCCATGTTCTCACTTTGTAACTGTAAAAACCCCTGAGCTAGCGGCATAATTTGCCAGAACTAGTTATTTTCGAATGATATATTGTTCATTCTGGCGCCCATGATTTTCTTCTTTTTTTTTTAACTGTAAAGTCACAGTATTATGATACCTTTGTCTGAGGTCGTCATAACTTGTATTTTTCATTGTTTCCAATTGTCATTATTTCTTGCATTTTGATTCTGAGATATATTTAAAAGTAAATATACGATTGTTTGCTTGCTCATGACGGCTAATTGTAACTCTGAGCGTTGCTTTTATGATTTTGCCAATTTGTGTTAATGTTAACGGTAAATTCGCTCAGACTTGTAATCGCCAGTGTTAAGAAAATAAATGTCATATTGTGACAATTTTTCCTAAATTCCAACTAACGTCGAGATTCTTGCAAAATTAATAAATTTTCACTCCTTCATAAAAATTAAAATTAAAAATCTGCAATTATTAATCATAAAGGTATGAAAGATAACTGTAACATAGTTTGCCCACCAAGGCACCCACTACAGTAACCTCTTTCCGGTGCCACCAAGCGTGGTGGATGAGCGGTATTGCACTGACATCGCATTCGGGATTCGATTATCAGACCGACCATCCCCATTTGGGTTTTACATAGTTTCCCCAAATCACTCCAGGCGAATTTCGGGATGCTTCCTTCAAAAGCCCATGGCCGAATTCCTACCCGTTCCTTGTTCTCAATCCTTTCTTGCCTCTAATTGCCTACATATTAACAAGGCTTGAAAAAAAGATATCAACCCTCTAAATATGTTGTGCGGGCCCACATTGAATATTGATAGTTTTTCAAAATTGAACATTTTCTAGACGTAATGTTGAACGCCTGTGTGCGAATCTTAAGAAAACCCTTCCTTGCTTCCGCTTTTAGCATAATAAAGACTTTTCTTTCCTACTAAAATGCGTTTAAAATTGTATTTGGTTATTTTTACTATATTGTTAATCCATTAGCTTTCCTACATTTTTACAACTCGACATGTCTCTAAAACTCATAATCTTATATCTGCTAATAGTGTAATCTAGAGAAATTTAGACTTGTTATTACAAAATTTACTTAAGTCAATAGAACAGAAATATTCCCAGGAGTTTTTAAAAATGTTTTTGGAAGGGGAATATCTGCATTTATAACCTAGAATTAACATAATCGTGGATGGAAAAAGGTGCTTTGCACCAAAATTCATCTCTACTTCGTACTACATTCCAATCCCGATTGGCAAGAGGAAAGAAAGAATTCGTGTAAGCATCAGTATGGCATCTCATTTCTCTAAGATTATCTTTCATTTCATTGCGACCTAAATAGGTAGGTGGTCATTGTATTTCATCGCACTCGTAAATAGAAGTGAATGTTCGCATATTGACCAGTAAATTCAATCGAAATCTACGTTGTCTGTGTGCCAGACAATCCCAGTCCAATCTGTGAATCATTTCCGCTGTGCTTTCGTCAGGGCTGTTGGAAGCAGTCACAAATCGAATTGTTCTTCTCCGTACTTTTTCAGTATTGTCAATTAGTCTCTTCACATTTAGATCCTAAACGGTACAACAGTAGTACAAATAAGTAGCCACTAGATATTTTTTCTGTTAGTTAATTTGTATGCTATATGTGCGTATATTTTAATGTTCGAGAAAGTCTAATTTTTCATTTTTTTTGTTTTGTTTTGTGAAAAATTTTTTTTTTTTTTTCCTTTTTGAAGGAAGTATCCCAGCATTTGGGAAACCATGGAAAATCCAAATCTGGATTCCCGGACGGGGACTCGAACCCGCGTCCTCCGAAATGTGAGATCAGAGCGTTACCACTCACCCACCACGCTCGGTAATATAATGTAATTACTTGCGACTGATCCTTTTAAATTTCCTGAAGACTAATTTCAGTTGATCACCATCACAAAAACGAAGCATAGCATTAATCGCTAATTATAACTAATGGAAAGATCGCCACTCGCCTAAAGAGTACTTAATTTCTCTGATCACAAAGAAACATTAAATTGAGGAATATTTTTCATGGCAAACACAATCCTGCAGTAAAATTTCATCAGTAATTATAAATCTTAATATTTAATAAACTAATTATTTCTCTGACTGTTAAAGTATTGCTTAGCTGCATATTTCCCTTGGCTAGAAATCGTCATGTTTTGATGATAAGATCTTAGTTCTTGTTCATCTACCAAACATAGTACGCCTGTCACATTTAATTTATCCACTCCAGTCTGTAGCGTTAAGCCATAATGCCAAAAGTTAATTACTTGTAATTGCCGACGTAATACTTTTTAACAAGCGTAATTAATAGCCTACTAAGTTTGATGGTCATCATCTCTGTGTCTTTATGCCCAGTACTTGTATATGATGCACGCTAAGTATCTTTTCACAAGAAATTCACCGAATATGGCGCCCAACAACTCCAAAAATAATATGCTGAACGCTTAAATTTTAGGAAATACACAATGAAACAGGCGCTATTAAGAAAATTTTCATCCGCAAACACGGTAAATAATCAGCGTAATGTTTTATTTAACGGGTATAGAATGTCATTATTTTAGTCTGCCCATTATTTCACGTTTTCCACCTCTCTACTTGGACCTCACACACGTTCTTGTAACAAGAAGTATTTCAATTATCTTAGTTCCTTGGACATGCCTCCCATCATGAGCCAATTCGAAGCCTTCACTTCCTTATCTCCGGCTCTAACGATCTACCACGAAATAACTATCACAGATGATACGTTGGATCCCTATAACGAGGTAACATTCTTAGAAACGGCCGCTGAAACAATTCCTTACAGTTAACTTTTTTCTTTTACACGCTGAGCAATGGCCAATTTCTTTCTCGTTTCGTCATGTGACTCACGTAAGGCCTCTCACTTAAACCCTAATTACAACTACCTCGATACTAACTTTCTGTAGGCCGGCCTCGGTAGCGTAGGGGCTGGAGTGCTAGCTCCGCGTACCGAAAGTCGCCGGTTTGAGTCCGGCCGAGGGCATGGGTGTTTAGTGTTGTGTCTCTGAATGTCTTGTCCGTGTTGTAGTGTCCTTGTGTCAATACTTGATAGCAACAAATCACATTGAGCTGGCTGTATGGCCCAGTAGCCGAATGCCATAAAAAAAAAAAAAAACTTTCAGTTGTGAGTAAAAGTCTTGTTAGGAAGCTTTAATGGCAAATAAACTGTTTTCTCAGCCCTTCTGTCATACGAAATATTGATAATAATATGGATCAGTAGAGATAACCCAGTTTTACTTCAATTGTGAAAGCTTAGCGATATTGAATAAATAATTGAAATTTAAGGAAATGGCTCTATTGTTCTAACAAAATAGCATGCTACCAACACTTCATCTGACTTCAGACGAAACTTGGTACAAAATTCAATAAATATAATAATATTTTTCCGATTTAAGAATAGTCCTATCCTACAGCTATGGCTTTATTCGATTATTTGTATCACTTTACAACAGTCAATTGATCGCATGTGCTGTAGTAGATGCAGGACAAATATTCTTGTGTCATGATATGCACAAATGAGACATTTATGCTGGCAGAAAAAGACATGTAATTTAGCAGCTATTCTACATTGAAATCTCACAGTAATGAAACACATCATTAGCTTCTCAAACACTAATTTAAGGAAACAGACTTTTGTGGATTGATGGTATTAACTTTATGAGCTAAATATCATTTTCCGCATGATTTCAGGTAATTCTGGATTACTATCAACAGTTTCAAAACCCATTTCTAAACCGAGCGGCGCGGTGTAACGGTTAGCGTTCTCGCCTCGCATTCGGGAGGACGGCGGTTCGAATCCCCGTCCGGGCATCCAGATTTGGGTTATCCATGGTTTCCCCAAATCACTCCAGGCAAATGCCGGGATGCTTCCTTCAAAAAGGCCATGGCCGAATTCCTTCCCATTCCTTGCCCCCATCCTTGCCCCCCATCCTTTCCCGTCTCTAAAGACCTCGATGTTAAAAAGAGACGTAAAGCAGCAGCAGCCCATTTCTAAGAACCCCTTAGACTTTGATTTCAAGACTATAAACTTCATTAAAATTTCGGTTAGGTTTGTGATTATAAGAACATCACAAGCTTTTATGAAGGGAATAATTGTATTCAGATTCTATTTTTCTGATAGTTGTGACTATCAAATCTTACTATTTAAATACTGTAATTATTGCGTATACAGATATACTAACAGAGAAACATTACTATTCCCCCCAAAATATGTGCTCTTCCTATGTTAGAGGAATAAATAACTTCTGTCTCAAAATGCTGTGTATGAGGCCATCCTGACATTCACCTGAGTGCTTCCGGGAAACCATGGAAATCCTAAATCTGGATAAACGGATAGGGATTGAACTCGAGTCCCAAAAAATGCTTAAGCATTTGGGTTCATAAAAACGGAAATATCACAACTAGGTCTAGCTCGTTGTAACAACAGAATTTGACGTGGAGTATGGACGCACAGATTGCATTAATAATTTTCCACTGTTGATTAAAGAATATTGTAAATGAAACACCTCCTAATAACAACTGTTTTGATTAATGTTTATTCATCAAACGCGTTTTGAAAACATTCATAAAAATAATTGTTAATAGAAAGAGTTTAATTTGAAACATCTGTTCACATATTTTGTTGGACAATTACTTGCACGGAACCTGGTGATAAAGATGAGATGGGAAATCAAAGTGATCAAATACTGGAAGCTTAAGATTTCTGCGAATCCTGTTTCCTTAATTTGGGACCGAGTGTGGTGGGTGAATGGTTAACCTTCTGGCCCTCGCATTCGGGAAAACGTGGGTTCGAATCGCCATCCGGGCATCCAGATTTGGGTTTTCCATGGTTTCCCCCAATAACTCCAGGCAAATGCCGGGATGCTTCCTTCAAAAAGGCCATGGCCGAATTCCTTCCCGTGCCTTGTCCCCAGTCCCATCCCTCCTCTAATGACCTTAGCCGTCGACGAGGCGAAAAGCCATAAGTAAAAAAAAAAAAAAAAAAAAAAAAAAAAAAAATTGAGTTATTGATTCCTCCATTGTAACATGTAACTAACATGTTAGCATGCGTGGTGAGATGGCTGAATCTACACCAGTTTAGCTGAATAGCATCCCTGAAATATGTTACCAATATCTTGCAATATTTGGAAATAACAAACGAGCACTATGACGCAACAGACGTAGTTGAGCGTTGATGTGTGAAACACATTTTATTTTTTCTACGGTTATATAACAGAGCAGCAGCGATATGCAAGGAATATACTAGTCATTCCAATAAGGCGATATCATACATCGTCACTGTGTGAAGACAGTAAGTGTGCCCTGTTGCATAAATGCAAATGCTTGGATCAGTGTCAGTAATTGGTAAATCGTCCGTGGATGATAATTCCCAACTCCAGTATCTTGGGCATACTCATCGGTAGACGTATCAAGAATGCAAATTAAATATTGCCCAATTGCTTCCACGATACTTTTTCAAAGACATGAAGAGTAGTTTGCAGTGCCTTCAATTGCATAATATACGCAAAGAATGCTCACATCAGGTATGCTGAGACTGAGGTCTAACAGCTGGAAACCTAGAGTGTATATGAATTAGTGTAGACTATTGCCCAGAGACATCAGGAAGTGGGTCATTATTCAGTGTTTGAAGAGTAAATGTGAACATTTGGTCTACATAGAGTAAAAGGCAGAGGTTTCCTTCTACTTCCTGTACTTCTCACCCAGTCATCAGGAGACTAACTTCTGACTGTGAAAATCAGTTAATTCTGAAACATATCCTGCACTGACTTCCACTATCATTATTAATTAATTTTATGGTTAAGCCATGTTAACGTTCTAAAGCGTTCAGATAGGGGTTAGTTTTCCTAACTTTTCTTTTCCATGCTTTTATGAGCTTAGTTCAGGTGAATATCAGAGTGATCCTTAAATTCTGGGCTTAGTCTATTTCCCTAACGTTTTCTTGAAATCATACACCAAAGCTCCTGCTTTACAGTAGCGATAATTATTAGCTAGATAGCATCGAAAGTACCAACAACGCCAGTACCTGATTCAGTGAAACGAGATGACTCATAGATGAAGGTTTTATAACTACAAACACGTTTCGTCTGTAATATATTGCCCATCTATCAAATGGTTGCCAGTAGCCCTCGTAAATTCTACATTCCAGGGTCCAGGAATTTAACATTTATTTTTGACATAAAGGTGTTTCTTATAATCATCTTACATGATAACATATTGCTTAATACTGCAACACCCAAGGTAGCTTTCACCTACGTAACATTTTAAACCGTTAAATACTTATAGTAAGCTTTTCACAATCACATGCAACTATATGATTTAGTTACTGGATCTAATCCTATGACACTTTTATGTATTTCAAACATATTTTCACTGATTTTGGGAGACGCTGTCTCCTTGAAACATTTCACAATGACGATGCACCGTATCAAACGACTAATTTGTCCATTTTTTTAGTAGGGAATGTAAAACATACAGTTTAACTTAATCAATCAACAGTTAAAATCATGACGCATATAAGTACACTTTTAAGAAATTACCTTATATTTGTAAAAATGTATCCATAAAATATTGACCAGGCGTTTCTAAAAAATACTTCATTGGATTAATATATACAAAAAATTACAAAATTACTTTTCTAAATAGTTTACACATAATTTCCAACGCTCTGGTATTGTTCAGATCGAGCGTGGTGGGTGAGCGGTTAACTTTTTGATCTCGCATTCGGGAGGACGCCGCTTCAAATCCCCGTCCGGGCATCCAGATTTGGGTTTTCCATGGTTTCCCCAAATCATTCCAGCCTAATGCCGGGATGCTTCCTTAAAAAAGGACATGGCCAAATTCCTTCCCGTTCCTTGTCCCCAATCCCATCCCGCCTCTAATGACCTCGACGTCGACGAGGCGTAATGCCATAAGTTAAAAAAAGGTATTTTTCAGTACCTTCTTCATTGGTATTTGTTGCAAATTTCTTCTTATTTCTTATGGCTTTAAGCCTTTTCGACGTCAAGGTAATCAGAAACGCGAAAGGAACGGAAAATAAATCAGCCATCGTCTTTTGAAGGAAATATCCCAGCATTCACTTCTAGTGATTTCGGGAAATCATGGAATAACGATATGTGGATGGGCGAACCGGGATACGAACCCATGTCCTCCAGAATGTTAGGCCGGCGGGGTGACATGTGTACCAAATAATGCATGAGGTCTTGTACTACTTCGTCACCAATGGTTTTTGAGGGGTCCAAACTAATGACAAGGACGTGGTTACAAAACAGACATAAAGAAGAACAAAAGTTGATCTACAGTCAGAGTTCGCCGTCATCCCCTTTCTAAAACTCGTTATGTGCCAGATATCTTCATTCCCGGTGTGTTCATGTGAGAATAATAATCCAAAAGCTTCTGAGTTATTTCAGCTCTTATACCTTTTAATTTGCATTAAACGTATTTTGTACACACGATGTTGAGTATATGTAACTCAATGTTAATGAAAATGCGCATATTCAATTTCTTATTCCAGTTGACACACAGATTTCTCGAAAGTTATTTATAAGTCTTTGTGGATGTGGTGGTGAATTTCAGTGTTTTCTTTGATGTGATGAATTTCTGGGAAGACGTGGTTAAAAAATAATGTGCGACATTCTCAGAAGAACTTATGTCACTTGCGACTTCGAAAGTGTATCTTTTTTTTATTTACATATGGCTTTACGTCTCACCGAAATCGAGGTCAATACAGGCTGGATTGGTTTGGGGACAAGGAATGGGAAGGAATTCAGTCATGGTCTTCTTTAAGGGAAGCATCCAAGCTTTCGGCTGGAGTGATTTGGGGAAACCACGGAAATCCCAAATCTGGATGCCCGGACGGGAATTCGAACTGGCATCATCCTGAATGAGAGGCCAGAACGTTAACCACCCACCCACCACGCTCCGGTAAAAAAGTGTATCATTACAGAAACTGTGCACACAATCTTCACACAATTTTCCCTGGATTAATACCTCCATGTACCAGTTAATTTAAACAAAAAAAAAAAAAAAAAAAAAAAACGCTTCGTGCAAGGGACATATCATCCTCCTGTTCTAGTATAGCTATAATAAATTAAGACATTACCCGCCAGTGTAGCTCAGTCCTGACTGCGGTTTTTAGGTGGTTTTCCGCAGCCATCAGCGCGAATGCCTAGACGGTCCCCAATCTCCGCCTCATAAACTACACATTTAACAAACAAAAAATACACTAATAACACGCTGAACATATTTACACTTTTCACATACAGATGGCTTCACTTCCCACATTAGTACTTAATACGATTTGGCAGTTGTTATAAAATGCTTGGCGTCAACCGTAAAACCATTGCTCCAAATTTGACCGTGCCAACGATGAGTAAAAGTCATTGAAGGCAGCCGAACCCAAACTGTTGGGAAAAGGTGGTAAAGAAGACTAAGAGAAATATTAATCTTCTACTATATAATTCAGTAGTAGATTAAAAGCTAAAATATCACGCATATGCGAGTTACATGATTTAATTACATGTTTCTTCAACGGTTTCTATTTCCAAGTTGTAAAAAGGCAATGATTTATTTTAATGTTCAGATTTAAGGTACATACGGGCATAGCACGATCAAAGAAAAGCATTACAGGAAACGAAAATAACCTAAAATATTTTCGAATACTGTCAACTGGAAGAAAAGAAATAAATTCAAGAAATGAGAGGCCTATGCTAAAAACTTTATGAATATTGTGCTTATTCTGTTAGGCTGAAATGCAACTTGGTGGATATAAAATATTTTATTGCATATTTATATTTATTTTCATTATTTTTCTGAACAGAATACACGGTCAGAAGTACAGATCTCTATTTGATTTCTCGATCCATTAGATGAAAATTACAAATTGAGTAAGTTGTATATGGCCCACCACCTACCACTCCATTAACCTTCATTGTCGATATTGCACGAATATCGAAGTATTTCAGTGATTTTTATCATATCTTGAAGAATAAGTATCATAAATAGAAGAAAGTCAATGAAACTAGCCAAATCTTATCTCTTAATATATATATATATATATATCTTTATATATAAGATGAATGTATGTTTGTTTGTTAGTTTGTTTGTTCTTCATACAAATCCACAGTTTTCATCCGATCTCGATGAAACTTTGCACATTTATCCTTTGAAACAAGGAGAAAAATAATGTTTACATTTGGTTGAAAAAGTATATGTATAAATAACACATGTTGTCTCATAACTTCGAAATACGGCGATAGACAGGTACGTAGGATATAGGAAGCCTCCCTACCGTGTTTCCGTGTACTGGACTGGCAGCTAAGTGGTTAAAGCGCTTGCTTACGAACGTCGTGGTCTCCAGTTCAAATCTCCGTGGAGGCTAAGATTTTTAAAAATTGTTTTTCATCGTAAGAGTCAGGCCTGGGCCGTATGTTATTCGGATTGAATATTAAACTGTAGATAATACAAAGTTAGGAGTGCAATGCGAGGCAAATCGGAGCTAGTCTTGCAATGTTGTAGGTGTACACTTTTTTACGTTATAATGATCCCTCAGGTGTTGTTCGCAGTCAGTGTGTGAGTGTGAACCACAGTAATATTATTATAAATACGGAAGTAAGTCTCTGTCTTTTTGTTACGTTTTGACGACTAAATGACTATATCGTTGTGATGGAATTTTATAAGGAAATCTGTATGATGGGCACAGGATATTTTTCCAGTATGATTAACAGTTTTAGTCACGAAATTTGTGACCTTATCAAATGGTGACAGAAATATGTTGGAAATTGATTCTCTTCAAGAGACAGGATGGACGATACAATGATATAGTGATAGCTTTCCTGTCATATTATTCCGACTCGATATTGTTTGGGACCAATCCTTCGTTACCAACAACTTTCTATATTTAATTCTGGCAAACAAATTCTTAATCCACGCGTACAAAGTCGCGGGTACGAGCTAGTATATATATATATAAGCACTGGTTAATACGCTTCCCTACGTACGCCTCGTATCACCTCAAAATTAGTAGATTTTCTCTGAATTCTACAAAGATGCCAAAAATTCTTGTAGCATCTGGTTGTTTGTAATTTCTTTTTAAAAAATTGACTATAGCGTAACCGTGTAATATAAAAAACCTCTTCTGCCTTTACATTTTCTACGTGCATATTCCTTATCACTTTTTCTCACTAGTTTGTCCAATTCCATTAGAGCTGACAAAATTCAAATTATCGTATGGCATAGTTGGCAGGGAGATCCCGGAGGATTGTTCGGCCATCAATTTAAATATTTTTTAGATTCTTCACTCATTGCGCCTCTTGTCGTTTCTACCTAAACTAATCCTGGCAATCCTACCCGGTATAAGGTAATCCAAACCACGGAAGCGTTCTGGCATACTTGCACAGCAAGCTGTGCCAGAAGTGGTCTTGTTAAGTGCCTTTGAAATTCCCAGCCAAAATCGGGATTCAAACCGGAGACTTTCGACGCCTTAATCACTGAGCCACCAGACTGCTTATTAGAGGTGAAATTTTCTGGCGTCTAAAAAACGTTCAGTGGATACAAAAATCTGGGATATAATTTTGTTTTATGATATAGAAGTTTTTCTTTACAGGAAAAACGTTGTTTCTGCATTTAATATCTGAAGTATTCTATTAACATCGATATCAACAACACGTGAAGAAGCTGATCTACTACAATATCTTGAAGGCTTCACGGTGAATCAACGTAATTAGTTCTGTGATTTATTACTCCAGGACCAACAAATTGAATCACAGTCAATATGAATCCACTAAGCATGATGTTCAGGTTTGACTAACATATTAGTGAAAGAATGGTAAAATCAAAAACCAATTGGCAGTCATTGGACACTGCCGAGAGAAGTGAAAACTTAAAACCAAATCGGATAAAAACTGTGTGTTCGTATGAAGATGATTGGCAAAAAAACAAAACAAAAAACAAAAAAACAAAAAACAAAAACAAACAAACAAAAACAAAACCACAAACAAAAACAAAAAACAACAAACAAAGAAAACAAGCATACATTCATTTTTATTATACATTATACACTATTTTTTGTGTTATCCATACCGGGACATAACCATCCTTTCAAATAACTGCTTTTATATCTGGATGTTATTACGCTAGTGAATGATGCAATACTTTAAAAAATAATGTGCAGCTGGTCAGTAGCTTTACAATCGTGCATCAAAGAAAAGTTTCAAACAAGGAGGCAATTTGATTAATCTGAATGAACAGGTTTTCCAGCCTGGCTTGAAGTTGAGGAGACGGGCGCAGCAATAGTTCATGGCTGTAGTAGAAACAGCGACCCACGCAAAGTGAGATAGGTGTGCTATGCTGTCAAGTGCGGCTACTAATCTCTTGACCCTGTCAGCTCCGCCTGTGACATATGCAGCACCGCAAAACAAGGCTGGAAGCAGTTCTGAGATAACAGCGCACTCAGCTCCATGGGAAGACGATGATTAATATGTTTCACGTTGGTCCGAAACACTTGTGCCTCTCCCCTTACAGAATAGATGAGGATCGTATTCAGTATACCTGTCAAACGTTAAATAAAAAAATGCTCACTAATTATTCATGGAATTCCCACTTTTTAATTTTCATCATATACTTAAACTTAGGACCGAGCGTGGTGGTGTAACGGATAGCGTTCTGGCCGCGCATTCGGGAGGACTGCGGTTCGAATCCCCGTCCGGGCATCAAGATTTGGGTTTTCAATGGTTTCACAAATCACTCCAGGCAAATGCCAGGATGCTTCCTTAGAAAGGTCATGGCCGAATTCCTTCCCATTCCTTGCCCCCATCCTTTCCCGTCGCTAAAGACCTCGCTGTTGAGAGACGTAAAGCAGTTAAAAAAAAATAAACTTAGGACATATTATCCATATTACTGCCTGTTTAACGTTCGCTTTAGCTTCATGTGTCACACTAGACATTCTTCCCTGTGTAAAATATTACGCCTGTCTTCGTCAGGTAAACATATAACTGGTGAATTTATGTGTTAAGACTTATCTTTTATATGATTTTCCCTGCTGTCAATGCAAAATAAATTCGCTTAAGGCCAATTCAGGTACCTGCGTACCTATACTTATAATTAAATTATTTTCTGCATTTAATATAATTATATTAATGACGCAACACACTGATAAGTAACTGTTATTTGAACCTGCATTCATTTCGTGTTTACATGTTTTACAGTATTTCGGACTTTATTTTAGCATAGCGCAGATATTTCAACGTTTTGCCACAGAGGCGTACGGGAACCTGGGAGAAGGAATGGCACACTCTTAGACCAACCTGTCGCTTAACGAGCCCACCTCATGTGCCTTTTATAAGTTAGGCGAAAGCTGCAGAAATTGGATAGCTTCTTGTTCTCACCTAAAAGCAAACGATTCACGAATATCGTTACCCTACATGGTATATACAAGGTAGGGCATTTAATATGTTTCCTG
This sequence comes from Vandiemenella viatica, assembly GCA_031002005.1. Taxonomy (NCBI): domain Eukaryota; kingdom Metazoa; phylum Arthropoda; class Insecta; order Orthoptera; family Morabidae; genus Vandiemenella; species Vandiemenella viatica. The sequence goes on from CM061921.1 coordinate 28,764,108, forward strand.
GAAATATTTCGGAAAGAAAGCATTTTAACAAACAATAACCTATATAAAAAATAATCGTACAGTAGGGGGCTACAATTATGTGATATTGGTTTTTTTCACAGGTGGCGCTGTTGTCGTTACAACAAGGTCAACTTAATTCTTTTAAATGGGAACCCCTATTTTTTTTTTTTTTTTTTTTGTTTGAAGATTCCGATTCCTCATGAAAAAATAAAAATAGTTTGCTTAACTCACTTTTCTGTTAGCCTCACAGATGGCGCTGTAATCGCGAAAAATGAATATTCGCGTTTTTGTGTATAATTTTAATTATTGTTTAAATAATTACATGTAATTTTCATTCTGTAAACATGGAAGGTAATTTTAAAGGATAATGACGAAATAGGTTTTTTAAATGCTTTTTCTTACTTATTTGCAGCCATGTCTACAGCAGGTGCTCAAAAAGGTGACCATTTACTTCCAGACATTTTCTGACACACTTCGAGCTTTTCAGGCATCATTTCTGCAAAAGGTCAGAAAATGTCTGGAAGTAATTGGTCACCTTTTTGAGCACCTGCTGTAGACATGGCTGCAAATAAGTAAGAAAAAGCATTTAAAAAATCAATTTCGTCATTATCCTTTAAAATTACCTTCCATGTTTACAGAATGAAAATTACATGTAATTATTTAAACAATAATTAAAATTATACACAAAAAACGCGAATATTCATTTTTCGCGATTACAGCGCCATCTGTGAGGCTAACAGAAAAGTGAGTTAAGCAAACTATTTTTATTTTTTCATGAGGAATCGGAATCTTAAAAAAAAAAAAATAGGGGTTCCCATTTAAAAGAATTAAGTTGACCTTGTTGTAACGACAACAGCGCCACCTGTGAAAAATCCAATATCACATAATTGTAGCCCCCTACTGTACGATTATTTTTTATATAGGTTATTGTTTGTTAAAATGCTTTCTTTCCGAAATATTTCCAGAAAACATATTAAATGCCCCACCCTGTATACCAGCCGCAACCTACGGCGTTATTACGTCTCCTCCTTAGTACAAGCATTACATGCAGATTTCTTACTCATAATAAAGAAATAATAAAAATCAATCACTTTCATTTTGTGTCTGACTGGTTTAACAGTTCTTATAAATTCGTGATCTACTTCCTTAAGAATAGATTTGTTAAACTTAGAATTGGACGAGATAAAGACAAGATTAGACCAATTTTAGTTTCAGTTACATGATATCATAGAAGTGTTCATGCATGCCAGTAGCATATGCTGCTAACTTACACAACATGCGTTTAGAAGATTGGTAACAAAAATCTTTTTATTTTATTTTCTTTCACGAAATATAACACTATTAATTATTGGCAGCTGTTGACTTCCTGTTGATTTAGCTGTATTGACTATTATTTCTGTGTAAGGAACATTTAAGTATTTCGCGTTTATTTTAAAGGCTCGTTTATATTTAATTGGCCCCTGAATTTCGACTGAAATGTTGGGTACTTCGGCAAAGACTGTAATTTGAGAGAATTTATCTATTCTCAGAGAAGGTTTAACATGATGCGAATTGTTAAGAGAAAATTTTTAGTTCCACACATCATTTTTCGTCAGAACAGTATCGAAGATTGTAAGGAGAGTACTAGGTGTAGAAAGAAAACTCTTACGCTTTTGACTCTACCCATAATTCGTCAAAAAGTTAATAAATTACTGACGGGTAATATATAAGCCGACGACAAAACGACCGAGAACTTTTTTGTTCCACGTGGACGAAGTCACGGGCAAATCCTAGTTTCTGAATATAGCAAGATGCATTTAAAACACTATTCTAGAGGTTGTATAGGTCCAAAGTAATCTTGTAATGTCCATCGTGCTGCGCAATGGGCCAGCTCCTTCTGCTCATTTTTTCCCCCTTTTGTCTAGTTGTTTAACTTGTGTCGGACCATCGAATCTTTCTTTCACGTTCCTCTGTATGACTCCAATAAAGCTGCGACCCAAAACTCTTGTACTATTGACATCGATAGTGATGTTCAACCAAAGAATTTAGTCTTCATTTCCTTTCAATCTGCATAGACCTAGCAGCGAAACTACAGTTGCTAAATGGCTTATTTTTAACCAAGTGGTGGGTTAAACAGGTATTATTTTTAGTACATGCTGTAATATATAATTGAACTATTTTTCAGCTGAAGAAATATTACTGTTAGGTACCCAAGTGTTCAAACGTCGTGTAGTAATAGCATAATAGTATCCTTTGTCCTAGAGTGAGCGGAATTCTTATAGTGCGAAGATCACCATCTTTAGTTTACTTTGGATGGCAGTGAGGTTTTGACATCCAAAGACATCATCTACACTCGTCTTTACTGTTAAGTACAGTACTTCTGTATAAGACAAAGTAACGAGATATATATATATATGTATATATAGGTAACAATGTTCAGCAACTGGTGCATCTATTGCAATAACTTCGTCGCACCTTCACAGAAGAACTATATTTTAATTCATTAGATGAGTAAATTTCTCAATCTGCCGACTGATTTTCTGCAAAGTACTTCCTAAAAGTGCTAGGTTTTATAGAAAGTTTGAATGGCACTTTAGGCTTTGAATTCGACGCCACCGGTGTCCATCAGTTCTCAAGAAAATTGCCGCTCCCTGGCCTATCAGATGAGAATATACTAAAACCTCTTAAAATTAAAACTATTTACGTCATTCATCTGTTTAAGGCTTCATTATACTTCGAGTACCTGTTAAGCTTGAATATCACTGGAGCTGCTAACAATTTAGATATACATAAATTGTGATGAACTGTTTTACTATAGCTAATTCAGTTTTAGTCTCTTGCTCTGTTATGGATACTGTCACACTCAGAAATAAATTACTTCTTTCGTTCAAGTATGTGACAGTACAGAGTTTGAAAATTACTTGCGAAATGCGTACGTTATCACAACAAGTAAATTAACGAAGGCAGCAAACTATTTGCATATCAGGATGAATATGGATAAACCACCTCAAGAGCGATATAATAGAATATGTAGTTTGTTTAATAGCCTTATCCCCATGCAACTTAGAAATTAAAATGGAATAGAAAATCAGAGTTCAAAATTCTGCACTTCAATAATTTATATGTTGCTACGAATCCTGTTAATAATTCGCCGGCCAATTAGTAACCTTTTTTTTAGGTAGTAAATGGTGATCGCAACTCTCACTATTGGAACTGAAACCATATCCACTAGTTACCTTGCACTAATTATTCAGTCTGCAGTCCTTTTCGACATCTTCACAAGAAAATGTTATACTGATTCCACAAAGTTATACGGAAATAACATTTTACAGTCTTTTCAAAAAGGGTGTATCTACCTTACACTGGCGTAAAACCTGCCCTTAGGAAATAAATTTAGGACTTGAAAGGAAATTTTTCAATGTCGTTTCACGATTTTACAATTAAAAAAGAAACTCAAATATTTAAAAAAATTATAGGTACCTCTTTTAAAACAAATAATAAAAACTAACGATAGATAGGTTTAAATTCATAACATTCATTCTTAACTATACTGCATGTAAAACGTGTTTAATAATGGGGGTATATGTATCTACAAATCATTCTGATGGTAGTTCAAAATCGCTGTTTCAGCTATTTCCAGCTAGATATAACAAAACCAGTTTTTTTTTTTTACAAGTGATAAAAGAGAAATTATTAATATCTAAAATCTCTTGAATGTAGACGAAAATCCCTGTATTTACAATTAAAGAGATTAAAAGTAATGTACATACAAGATCCAAAAACAATAATAAAATGAAATATAACTACTTCCTTATCTCTAAACTGAAAATTTTAACACTGTGCAGATATGTTGAAACTACTATTTCAATTACAACATTATTCAAAAATGTAAGTAGAGTAATAAAATGAATAGCATGTTATTGATTAAAAATTGTACCATATATTTCCCCACACAAATTTAGTTTCATATTACACTTTCGCATATCACGTATAATTAACATGATTAACGTTCAGCAATAATAAATTTAGTTCTTTTAGTAAGATTAAAAATGTAAGGAATGTTTTTAATGATTTAATTTATTACAAGCAAGCATAAATAAGATAGAAATCAGTGATTGCCACAGACAAAGGTGTAAAGTTAATGCATTTGATGTTCTGTGTTAACCTGTGGAGTAATTATTTGGAGTATTATGGAATATTCCATAGTACGTTCAGAATACTGAGTCTTCAGTAATTATAAATAAGAAGAAGAGTCTATCTGACATTTCATCAACACTACATGCAGAAATACTGCGCTGGTGTTGTATTATCTATGACTGTTATGAGCAGAAGGAACCATTATTGCTGACATTTGCAAGCTAATTATTTGTTATTGGCTGAATTAGCAGCGGTTCCCACATTTGTAGTCCGCTTGCGTCCGTAGGCTACCGAAGCTGCTGGGATTAAAGCTGCCCCGAAGCCTGGATTACAATTGTGTTAACAACTCAGAACTCAGTTCACGTTCTGTCAAAGTTATCTCGCAGCGTTGTATGGCTTAGTAAAAGCAAAGACGTGAACGAAACATTACAATGTTGCATCTTCGCGCGCATTTACTTTAGGTAAAAACTTCTTCACAACAAATTTCCGCTGTAAATCATTCAACATCTCGGCAGTCCCTGAACAATGCATGCCAGTTAAATGAAAAATTACACCGGTATTCGATTGGAGTAAAAAACTTCACTAAACAAATTTTATTTAAATGTACACTGATGTTCCAAAAATTATGGAACAAGAAGATGCAAATATCCACATGGCAGTAACACTGAGAAAGAAAGTATAAACGTGCCTTGCAGTTTCGTAGATTTCATTTGATTCTCGTGAATCGTGTGAAAGGTTTTCTGAGGTGACTATATCCATACGACATCGATTAACAGACTTTGAGCGCGGAATGTTATTTTGCGCTAGACGCATGGGGCATTCCAATTTGTTAGTTGTTTGTGAATTCAACATTCCGCGATCCACAATGTCAAAAGTGTTTCGTGAATATGTAATTTCCGGCATTACCTACCGCCATGGACAACACAGTGGCCAACCACATCTACATAATGACCGAAACCAGTGACGTATGTATTGATCCGTCATTTCCTCCCGCACCGGATAACCCAGTGGCCGCCCAAATATACTTAAAAACTGAAACCAGTGACATATGTGTTGATCCGCCACTTCCTCCCGCAATGGATAACGCAGTGGCTGACCACATCTACTTAATGACCGAAACCAGTGACGTTAAATTTCTTCCAATTTTATAATGGCTGTAGTCATCGTATAATGTTGGGAAAGTACCTTTAATTCTATGGCTAAAATGTTTTATGTACATATGTACGGAAATCTGTGACGTATTTGTTGATCCGCAGTTACCTCCTGCTATGGATAACGCAGAGACCGTCCACAACTTTTTAATGACCAAAACCAGTGACGTCTCTATTGAAGTACGTATCATTGCTGACCCACAGACAACATTTCAGCAGAGAACAGCAGCACGCAGTATGGGACTTACTACAGACGTGTCTGTATGGACAATGCAGCGTAATTTGTCATTGTTGAGATTTGGCAGCAAACGATCGATGCGAGTACATCTGAAATAGGCTGCAGCGCCTCCCATGGTCTTGTTAATATAATAGTTGAACTCTAGATGACTGCAAAAAAGGTTGCTTTGTCTGGTGAATCACCATTCAATTTTGTAAGAGTTGAGGATAGGCATGGAGTGCAGTGCAGACCCGAGGAGGCCATGGACCCAGGCTGTCACGAAAGCACTGTAAAATCTAGAAGTGAATCAATCCTGGTATGGACTGCGTTTGCATGGTATGGAAATGCTTATGTTCAGATACCAAGAGAACATTTGCAGCCATTTTTGGCCTTGATGTTCTGAAACAACGATAGACTTCTCTAGCGCGACAATCAACCATGTCACCGAGCCAAAATCTTTCACGATTTGTTTGAGGAAAATTCTGGATAATTCCAGCGAACAATTTGGCCACCTAGATTGCCGAACATGAATCCAATGAAATATATCTGGGACAAGTTCATGCACAGCACCCTGCATCTGCAACATTTTCGTAATTATGGGCTGCGGTAGAGGGAGCATGGCTGAATATTTCTTCAGGGGACTTCCGACGGTTTGTTGACTCAGTTTTAAGTCAGACTTTTGGAATTCGTACAGCAAAAGAGGGTCCCAAACTATATTAGCAGGTATCCCATGATTTTGGCACATCAGTGTATAATAATAGTAGTAGTTGCAATAAGTGTAATGACAAAAAATTAATTTTAAATTTCTTCCAATATAATAATGGCTATATTAGTCGTATAATGTTAGGAAAGTATCTTTAATTCATTAATTCTATGACTAAAATGTTTTATGTACTTACAGTAGCGACAATAAGTATTTTGACAAGCACATTTTCCCCGCTGGAGGGCGCAATGCGCGTCGACCGGCTAACCCCTGTCTATGTTTGGTCACTCTGCGGCAGCAGACGACTGTGCAAATACCTGTATCAGAGTTCGGCGTTACTGTGGTGAGTATACAACCGATACTGTCAGTTTGATCGGACAAAAAGTATTTTGACACTTCAGTTTACTGCTACAGAACAATTGTTTTACCCCGCTTATGTGCGTTATATCGAATACCCTTTGTTTACACAGGTTTCAACATGCCGAAAGTGAAGGAATACTCTCAAGATTTAAAAGACGCCGTAATCAGTGCTATTCGGAAAGGCAAGACTCAGGCTCAAGTTGCGAAGGATTTTGGTTTGTCTAGGCAAATCGTAAATATTTGGAAAATCAAGCATCAGTCAACAGGGACAACAGATAATAAACAAAGAGCAGGTAGGCCCTGTAAAATAACGCCTCGGACCAAGAATCTTATAAGAAAGCTCTCAAAGGCCGATCCAAAGAAGACAGCCGTCGACATTAACAAAGAATTGCGGGAATATCACATAGTGCAAATTTCAAATAGTGCCGTCAAATTAATCCTAAGGGAGTCAAATCTTCATGGCCGACGTCCCAGTAAAAAGCCTTTAATATCGGCGAAGAATAGGTAAGCCCGACTTGAGTTCGCGAGAGACCACCAAATCTGGACCCCTGAGCAGTGGTCCTGTGTGCTCTGGAGCGACGAAAGTAAATTCAATTTGTTTTCTTATGAAACTAAAGCAAATAGAGCAGTAGAAAAAGTGACATAATAATTGTAAGGAAGTTCCTTTAATAAAGTTTATTTTTCCTATAAAATGTGTTTGTCAAAATACTTATTGTCGCTACTGTAATTCACTGAAAAATTGTATTATTTAATTTCATGTTTTGGGAGCTGATATTACTTTCCAGTTAGTGTAACTGCTTTTTTGTATGTTGAAAACCTGTTGGTCTAAATCATTACAAAATATGTATTGAATTTCTCCAGTAAATGGTTCAATAACGGGATGTACCACTTATTAAAATATTACGTTTATTTTGTATTTAATACTTAAACTAAAGTAATTACTTCTAGACAAGAAGCCATGTATAATATCCGATCATTGCGGAATTCGTATATAGGATGGAACTGTTATGGCGTAATTACGACGTCAGTGATTCAATGCACAGAATTAATCATTGTAGTATGTAGGATAAATACAATATTTACATGACTGTAGTATCATAAGTTTTACATAATTTTTTGGCTATCATCAATATTTTTTCCCTCACTAACTAAATTAGTTGTTAGAACAGATAAAAGAAGATGGCAATAACATAAAAACTAAATAAAGCGTTAAAAACGACACAATAAAATGGGAATACTCGTAAAACATATGGAATACGTTAAATTAAGTAATTATTGGTCTAAGTAGGTCATACGTTACAGCAATACCGATTGGTCCGCATATAGGAACTGCTTATTAAAGTTCTGTATACAAGAGCACTAACGTATTTATTCAACCACTTTTTTCTACTGTATGTAGTAATAAATGTTTGTGTTTATTTTTGATGTAAAAGAATTCTGATGTGTAGTGACGGACTAATAAATATGTTCATTACATTCTCAAGGTAAACGAAAATACCAGATTGAAGATAAATAACACATTGTAACGACAAAAACTTCGAAACAATCGTGCCTCATTCTAGCACTACTGCTGCTGGAACGGAAATTCTTACAGCAATCCATCAGTGGCACTATCTCGTACAAGCTTCTTTTTTATTTCCAGAAACCCATACGGCAGGGAGATCACAGCTTACACGAGGATCAATATGGTGGTATTGGCGCAGTGGAAACGGATCGGCGTAATTGTAAATTATTGCCACTGCCCACACTACAGCAGATTCAAAACGGCCGTACGACGCAACATTTGTTATCGTTGTAGCCACCGATATGAAGACTGATATCTATTTTCGAACATATTTTGTTCGCCGAGACTAAATCCAATCTGCAAATAAAGAACTGAATTTTGTACCTTATTGTAAATACCACAATTATTTTATGTTTAATTGTGTACGAGGTGTGTTCAACAAGTAACGGGAATTTTAAAATCTCGTGGTTTATATTAATCCGATTAGCACGATTTTTCATTGTTGGGTTGCCTAACATGTCTCAAAAGTATTTATACATTTTGAGCTGTTTTTGATGTTAAATCTCTTGTCAGCTGTTGAAAGGATAACTCTTGTTGTGATACAGTAGGCGATTTTTCATTTGTAAAAATTATGTATCAGAGAATTTGTATTAAATTTTGATATAAAAATTGAATTAATGGCAACAAAGTTTATGACATATTATATATTGATTTCGGCGAATCTACAATGATTAAAGCAATGTGAATTATTTTGATGGAAATAACATCGACATAGACAAAAAAAATTGTTTTAATAAAAATGAAAATTAAAGTTATTTTTTAAACACATCTCGTATATATTTCCAAGAAATTTAGAGTTTAACATTAAAACCATGTACAGTCGGGGACAGAATTTGTGAGGTCCCTCGCCTTTCGGTTATGCTTCGATCTACACACGACAAACTCTTGGGACAGCATAACTGGTAGGAGGTACACTGAATTCATGAAAAAATAGACCTTCAATACTCAGCACTTCGATAAAGTAAAATAAAATGACTCCACTCTTATTACATTAGTTTCGATCAGAAATTCCACAAAATCTTACTATATGCTAGTTTGGGACACTCATTCACTATATGTTGAACTAGTTTCGAATCCACAATCTCAGTAACTTTTTTTATGCCCCACCAACGTCGAGATCATTACATGCGGGCAAAGGGCTGGGGGCAAGTACGAGGAACTGGAATGAATCCGGCTGTGGCTTTTTGAAGGAACCATTACAGCAGTCGTGATTTCGGGAAACCATGGAAAACCGAAACATAGATGGTAGGACGGGGATTCCAACCTGCGTCTTCCCGAATGCGAGGTTAAAGCGTTTCCATTGTCACCCACCACGTTCGGTCGCTCTCTGGTCATCTTTTATCAGCTGGAGAACGCATAGGCCATTCGAATGATTATGAACCAAAACGCTCTAGGTTCGAAGAATGCTGACGATTTTTTGCATAATCAAGGAAAAAAAATAGCAATGCGGAAGGCAATTCCATAGTTACTGCTTTGTTCAATTCAACTGTCACTAACTTTTTCCCAGTAAAATGGCTGGTTGAGTATAACACCGATTATATTAATATCAACACGGAGAGGTTCAAAAAGTTAGCATGAAATTTCCTCCATACCCCTCTTCTTAGAGATTAAAGTTAAACGTATCCTAACTTACGGTCACTGATTTCATATATCGCAGACCCCTTCAAACAAAGATGGATCATTTTTTTTTTCTGAAAAGAAACTGGAAACATAGAAATACTCTTATGTTATTGGACAAATATGGTAGGTTTGAAAATACATTATTTCCTGATATTAAAGAGGGGGAATAGTTTCTTCTACACTTCAGAAAAAAATAGGTTTCAAATTGGGTTTCAAGAGTCAAATTGAATGTCAGTTGGTAAATGGAAATCATGAAAACAGAACGTAATGAATTTGAAGGAAGATTATGCACACGTCTTTCTGCATTCATTCTATTCGTTTTTCCGAGGTAATGGGAAACTTACGAATCAAATAGAAAAGCGGGTTCCCGAAAGGAATGGTAAAAATATTCCAGAATGCTCTTTCTTTCCCAGAAAAAGGAAAAACTTCACCAATCTTCCTGGAATATTTTACAAGCTTACGATAGCGATTAGCGATCTGGATTGAGGCTAATAAGTTTAACAGGTTTTTGCTACATTTAATTTTACGTTATGATATAACGCTTCGTCTGTTAGTCACATAACTACTAAGGAAATGGTTATTGAATTTTTTGCCATAAATATCCTTATTCGGTAAGAAGGGAATGGAACTGTCAAAATTTCGCTTTTATAAGTACAGGTAACAAATCCCCTTACTAAACATACAGAAAATAATTAATGAACAGGTCATTGAGAAATAAATGACAGCCCATCCCCATAACATGATCATTTACCAAGAGGTTGGTTGGTTGGTTGGTTGTAACAGTCCAACTGATAAGTCGTCACTGACAAACTGTAGAGGAAAAGAATTTCTAATCACCAAACAGGTAAAAGGCAGGCAGTTACTGTACATCGGTGATTTCTGTTACATTTCTACCGGGCTTGTAAGTTTCGAAGTTAAACTCCTCGCCAAATACCTTGAAAAGAGCGCGATAGTGAAAAATATTGGTCAGTTACCTGGGCTACAGTTTCTAATTTTACGCCAAGAAAGCCGGCAGCTGAAGAGGATTACCATGCGTGGCAGAATCTAACCTATGCAACAGCAAGAAACGTACCTAACTACCATTTACATTGAGAGGATCTTCAGCAGTATCTGGAGCACTCTCGCTTGAGAGCGGCCTGTTGGTTCAGTGGTTAAGGTGTATGACTGGAGATTGAAAAGACCCCGCATCAAATCCCTGCCTCGGCGGGGATTTTCATAGGCCCTTAAACCGACCTTCTCCTGAGGCACAGCTTGCTGTGTAATGTAAAGAATGCCAGAACGCTTCTGTGGTTTCGATACCAGCTTAAACTGTAGGTCGCGTATACCCAGTAGGATAACCGGGTTGGATTAAGGCGTCCGCAGCTTGCGCAGCTGATAAGAGACCTTGTGACCAGGTCATTGCAACAACACGATTTTTTTTAAACATGCAGTTGACATATACCAAATACATGTTCACTCTTCTTTACAGTGCTTCACCTTACAAAATTAGTTATACCAATGATAAGCCTAACTCGTAGTACTATGATTAAAATTACCTCCATCGATACCTCAGCAAGAGCTTGAGTTGCAACAGCGAAACAAACGTTGAGGGCAAGCACCAAACGTCAGTATTCTTCTCCAATGAATCGGCCTCGCATTCGGAAGGATGCCGGTTCGAATCCCCATCCTGGCATCCAGATTTTGGTTTCCATTGGATTCCCCAAATCACTCCAGGAGAATGTCGAGATGCTTCCTTCAAAAGGCCATGGCCGAATCCCTTCCTTTTCCTAGCTCCCAGTCCCATCCCGCCTCTAATGACCTCAACGTCGCCGAGACGTAAAGCCATAAGTAAAAAATAAAAAATAAAAAAAATAAAACACTGAACCAATATCAGCAGGCCCATAAATATTTAATTGTAACTTTGTGCTTCCCGGCAATTACTATGTGATGACAACATGAAGCACACACCCTCCGTAAATACTAATGTGTCTCAATGTTCAACACGTATTACGTATGTGATGTGCTAAGTAAACTTCCCAGCCACCCACTGAAATGTGAAGTCACACCATGTAATTAGCAACTAAGTTAATAAATTTAAAATGAAATTATAGAAAAAATGTTATTTCTTCTCACTACACTCACTTATATCGTTTATATCGACGGGTAGTGATATCATACTGCTTCCGTACCATGAAATAAATCCAAAACTTGTCATAACTGCTTAATTTTCTGAAAATCGAGGCAAACATCCGTATGAATATGTTGCAGAAAGTCACGCCCAAAGAAACGAATGTATTCCAGTGACTGATAGCTGGACTTCCAGTTTGTCAATGCGGAGGTAATTAGTTTATTAAATTTACTACTAAACAATAGGGTACAGGTCTCCAAATGCTCAGGTTCAAAACAAAGATTCTTAACTGCCCAAACGAAACGAAAGAGAGTAATTACAGTAAAAGTTTCTTGTCAGGTGTAGTACGAAGCAAGCGATGCATTTAATATCACTAAAACTACATACAATTTGATGGTTAATAAAATATTATCGGTTTTGATGTAACGACAAGTATATGTTTTTCCGTTTAGAGAATGTTTTCCATTTTTGCCTTTAAACACTAAATAATAATAATTTCGTGTGGTAGTAATGACCTGGTGACAGGGTTTCTATTGGCTGCGCATTTCGCCCCTGTCATAGGTGCCTTAACCTAGCCCGGCAATCCTGCGAGGAAAAGGGTCCTACAGATTAACGTGAAATCCGGACCACTCAAACGTTCTGCCGTTCTTCACATTATACAGCAAGCCGTGCAGAGGTGAAGGCCGGGTTAAATGCCTATAGAATTCTCCGCCAAGACCGTAATTTGAACCAGGGGCCTTTCGATCTCTAATCAGACGCCTTAACCACTGAGCCAACAAACCGTTCTTTAAATACTAAAACCAGATTAAACGTATCTTATCTCCCACAGATCCCTATACACCGCCGGAAATAGAAACAATCTACCTGTAGTATAATGATGCATACAAATTAGGTTTAATTTTTGTTTTCAAGAGCAGGAGAAACTATAATGTGATGTTGTTTTATACTCTGGAAAAAAAAACTTAGATTTTATATGATATAAAAACTGTTTTCCAACTCATCGAGAATCTCTATATTTGTACTTATTTCCATAATCGTTGTGTGACAATAATCATCTACGAGGAATTAGATAATTCTGTAAAATTTGTTTCCGATGTGAGGTAACCTTTAATAAGCAATCTGGAACATACACAGGGAAATAATGAACGTATTTATTTTTTAATCATACGTCAGAGTGGGGAAGGCAAAAGAGGTTTTGAAACTATTTTCATTTCTCATGTTGAACGGAATATGTTTGTAAAAGCTGTTGATGAGTATGATACGTGTAGTTAGAACCTCGCGGAAATCTACTGTAGTATAATCCGAAATTTGTGTGCACGGCAGTGCATCCACCAAGTCAAGTCAACGGCGGCACTTTTCTGGAAGCGATTCGGGCCATTTTTGAACCTCAATTTCTTCGGTCGTATTCATGCTACATGTCTCAAATTTCTGGTATGCATAGATATCTGCCATCTTAGCAAAATCTGTACATTTTGTTACTGTTCTTAGTTCGTATGTTATTCGGATGCAAACTACAGCGATTTTGTCACTCACTCACTGACTGAGTGACTGATGATCATCAAAATTCTAAGGCAATTTCCGAAGCGGGTAAGTTTGGTACACAGATAACATTTTACCCACATATTATAAGAAAAGTCTGACACTCATAAATTTTCATATACCTACCCCTTACCTACCCCTAACGTGAAATCGCCTTCTACACTATTAGCTTTATATACCTCAGTTTTTCATTGTGGAGTGAGCTTACTATGTTTAACTAATGTGTTAAATTTCACTTCTTTCTTTTTATTACTTTGGAAGTTATTGAAATTGAAAATTTTATTTCGGCACGACACCCCGACATCAAAATTCCACTGTACTTCTAGTAAACCTAGAAACAAGTAATTTGGTACACATATACCCTAAATCATAAGAAAAATCCAATATTGGAGTTTTTCCCCGTATTTATTTAATTACAATCCCAAACATGAAAAATTCGGGCACTTATTTGCGGCTTAATTGCTTTGCTCCGGACGAAGCAATAAACCTGATATTCTATAATACATACACATGAGCATGTTGAACGAAAGCCTTAAATTTTACTTTGGTCCTATGCTTAGTTTGGAAGTTACTAGTAATTTTGTTTATGGTGGTAGTGAAACTAAGGGCAATTGCTCGACTACGGCGCATACCCACTGTTTTCAGAGTGGGTCATTGTTGGTAACGTATATTGATGTCTTAAATTCTGAAATGTTCTTATTCACTCATTTTCAAATGAAATCATTACATTTGAGGGGCGATTCAGAATAAGCCATAAACTTACAAAAAGAATGAGATCCCACAAAAACAATTCTTGTAAAAGTAGGCCAAATCTCGTATTCATCTAGTGACAAAAAGTTATGAGATCTTCTTCTGAGCCAAGTCTACACTTTACAGTGTGAAACAGAATGGTTTCTCTCGGTGTCATAGATCGTTTATTTAGGAAAAAAAATCTGATGACTTGGCCATTATTCACGCCACGTTTTAGTTAATAACCTATATAAATACCTTAAACTTGTTACCTTATCAAACTTATAAATACGTAAAAGCCAAGATTTCCCTCGCTCTTTTTCGAATTTGACTAGTATTTATTGTTCCCTCAATTTCAGTAAAAATTATGACGTGTATAATAGCCAAGTCATCAGATTTTCTTATCCTAAATAAACGATATATGATTCCGAAAGAAACCATTCTGTTTCACAAAGTGAACTGAATACACACTGTAAAGTGTAAACTTGGCTCAGAAGAAGATCTCATAACTTTTTGTCACTACATGAATACGAGACTTGGCCTATTTATACAAGAATTGTTTTTGTGGGATAGAGTTATTACGTAGGCTTACTCGTGGATGGCTAACCACTTTTATACCAAGCTGAGGCATAACATAAAAGCGGACATGCAAAATAGTGACGGAGAATGAAATAATGAAAAACAGAAATTCAGTTAAAATGATAGATACCAAGTCCAGCAGTATACATGACCAAATTGCTTATTCAATAGCGGAGGATGACGCCGATTCGAAACCCAATACAGTCATTTAATTTCGATTTTCTATGATTTTCTCAAATTGAATTGTGACCTAGGCTTAGCTGTACATGGCTAAAACAAACTACAATAATAACCACTTTTATACATAACTGAGGCATATCACAAAAGCGGATAAGCAAAATAGTGACAGAAGCATGAAATTTGTAGCAAAAGCAGGTATAAAATAATGTGATTGATCAGTAGGCAAATTGATTTTTTGCACTGGAAATTGGTAAGAAATATTTTGGTAACATTTCATGCACGATTAATGTGAATGTTCATTGTTAAAATCTAAAAATATACAGTGAAGGAGTTTTTAACATTTAACATATACTGGCGGAAGCAGCAAGTGTTACACCCAGGCGGAGATGTGATAAACGTATGAAGTGTAGCTCCAAGTCTCACTATATAAAAAGTAATGTATGGTTAAAAATGTAAAGTTGTACTAGTTTTACACAAATTAGGGGGCAATTTATCATGAAAAATTGCTTTGTTGTTTAGCTTATAATTAGTGGAAACTGTGGTGCAACAGTGCACTTTTTTACACGGGTTTTCGGTGACCAAATATACCAAGGCAAAGAGTGTCGACCCCGTACATCCAAATGTCAGAGAGGTCGGTTAACTGTGTCTGAAATGGGTGCCTCATTTCGTGGAATTTCCCGAAGCACTGGCTGTAGTGCAATGTCACTGCACAGACTTGTTTACACAGTGGACGCAGGAAGGCTCTGGTACTCGTAGAGCTGGCACCGGTACATACAAAGGATAACACAACGTAAAGACCGCTAAATCGTGTGGAGGGCTATTGCTGACAGACGGGAGACGACAGGCCAGATCCGAGCAGTGGTTACAGAGAAAGTCATCCCACGGACAATTGTAAATCGTTTATCTATGGCTGAGTTACAATTTCGGATCCCTATGCTGTTTGTTCCATTATCTCGATTTCACTGCCCAAATCGTCTAACCTGGTGTTCCGCAAAACACAACTGGACATGTGGACGGCATACGACTCCGCTGTGATTTCGGAACGTCTCACAGGTCCAACCACTAGTGCCATTGTTTTGGAGGCACTCAATTACGACGGCAGGACTTGGTTGCTGTTGAGGGCACAATAACAGCCCGCTAGTATGTGAACAGGGTGGTTCACCTTGTTATAATACAGTTCGTGTGCATCTTTCAAAAAGATAACTTCCAACAGAATAGTGCCCGTCCTCATACTCAAACCTTGGAAGTGGTTACTACCTCGGATTGAACCACATGGCCCCAGATTTATGCCCAATAGGGTACGCCTGGAATGTTATTCGTAGACACATTATGCCACATTGTTAACCTGCTCAAACTGCAACAACTGATTATACAAATTAGACAATCATTGATGGACATATCCCTAAAAGACACCCGAACACTTATTGATTTAATGCCGGCAAGGATCCGCGAATTCATAGAGGCTTAAGATGGAAAGACTTCTTACTGACATATCTATCTTAAGGGAATAAATATGACCTGATCTAATTCACTTTATTGTCATTTCCTCTGTTTTTAATACTGGATACTTCTACAAAGTTTCTTAAAATTCCAACATTTCCGTCTGGCTATAACTTTTCCATTTCCGCCAGTGTGGTTGTGTTAGCATATCCTGTCTGTACACGTCTTTCAGTAGCTATTATATGAGGATGAAATTTAGCAGAATAATAGCCCCACAGCACTGTAATATACGTTTCGTACTTTATTTCACATTTCCTTTTAGCCTTCCTTTACGTTACTCTTTGCTAAAAATTTCCTTTATTCATCGCAGATTGTTGCGGTTGTCGCACAATCATATGACTTTTTATTTTTCTTGTACCAATATACTGGCGTTTTGTAACACGATTTACTTTCTGTTTTATTTGCTAAGTAGATTCATGGTTGGCACTACTTTCCCTGCCACGAAATGTTTTTCTTGCATCTTATTAAATGCTATAATATCGCAGATGCCTGCCTAGGGACTGGATAGTATAAGCAGAATATTTATACTATGAATGGAAACATTCGCGAGGAAATGCCTGATAGTGTCGTGTTTTCACAACACTATCTTGGCGGACAATCTTGAAAGATATGTTGCATGGTACTTCTGATTGAACGTAATCCGTATTTCACTTACTCACCAAATATGTTGTATAGTGTGTAACAATGTTATTTAGTTTCTAAATTTGCTTAAATTCTTCATCAGATAATCACACAACTGTAACACGTTTCTAAAAAAAACAGTTGCTATAAATGTTTGTACTGTACTTAGCTTCGGGTATATAAACACCGCATCATCAGCACCTATCCACAAATAGAAGTATTCCTTATGTAAAATGGAAGATTTTCAAGGAGCTGTTTACTGATAAAAAATTCTGGAGTCTCCAGCCGTGTCAAAAAGTCGCACTTCGAGGCTTTGACGCCGCTGGAAGCTCTAGATTTTTATCATATGTATTCTTATTATAACGTCAATCAAAAATCATAGTGAGGTTCATACAGTAAAATCCTCCCAGTTGTCCAGCCGGATGTATAAACAGGACGTTTCGATAGCTAACTCTGCTGTTTTCATCAGGTATCAGGTCTCAAGGTCCTGTTTATACAATACTATCCGGCTGGACAACCGGGAGGATTTTATTGCATCAGTACGCCGGAAAAGTCTCCACTCACACAGGTTCATACAGACTCATAACTCCAGCCGAAAATAGCAACTACGCTGTTTTGAAATCGATTAGTTTTATGTAAGAGATTTGTGATCACCTCCTCATAATTATTTATTTTACATTACACAGCACTTTCATACCCAGACAAGAAAAAAATCTAATAATCTGTGTACGAAATTACAGATATTTCAAGAACGTTTTATGGTTGTTTTATTAACTACTAAACAATCATAAGGAGGTAGATCAATGAGCTATCGAACATGCAATCTTTCTTCACATCTATACCTCACTTCGTCCTTAAGTACCACATATGACATTAAAATGCAATGCCCCGCCTTACGCTTGGAATTATGGTTAAAATCCTCCCTACTAGTGTATTCAGCCTTTGTTACTTAAAGTTTCCCTTTCCTTTGATCTATGTGCTTTGCAATAAAAGTAAACTGACTTGCCTGTTTTAATCTTTATCACTTCCTAGTCTTGGTGTATTTAGTTGATACCTCTAAAAAGAAATATTACAAAGCTGCGCATTAATTCTTCCATGTGACAGCAGAAATTTTAAAACTTTTTTGATATTACTAAAGGAATAAAGCTTTCAGTAACTGAAGATATGGTTTAATTCATTAGAATGATGAGTTCATAGAACGGCTTATACAGTAATTTTGATTTGGATGGCGTCATCGATGTTTCCTATATCACGTTCACAAATCGTAGTAAACTAATGATCATGTCTGTCAATCAGAGAGGTATTGGAATGTTATTCAGGGTGATAGATATTTAAGGGTGTATGAGAAGGGTTGCTTATTTTGAACTGTTTCATGTATACTTTCCGGAAAGTGGGGATGGTCTAATATTTATTTCAACTGAAGATGTTGCGACAATAATGTTGTATACTTGACGCTTTACAACAACGATTTTTTGATTTTTTTTTGGTCTATGATCGCATTTTAACGGGATAATACAAGAGTAATTATACTTACATTTATTCAGACTGTAGTATCAAGAAGAAACCCTGACAATCACTGTAATGCCATAGTTTATGAGATAGACCGGGTACTCTCACGTTTCTTGAAGAGGGACGATGGTCAATTAAACGTTTCAAACGTTTCAGTGAACAAACGCAACCAAAAGTTCACAAGCATTTATTGCGTTAATCCTGCGGCATAAATTTATCAATGTTAAACCGAAGGTCGCTTTACTCATGTCAATAGCGAGACAGGCACAAATATTATTGTTGTTGATGTTGTTTTAGGGCACGTCGACAGCGAGGTCATTAGCGGCCCCAAATAGATAAAACGTCTGGCAAATCCGTGTCTCGAAATCATTTCCGAGATCAGTTATACACACTCAACTCATCGTTACTAGTGATCGTTTCCGTAGTTGCCTGGAATAAACATACTTTGAAATATGTATATTATGGGATACATCTTAGTGCAGCAAACGAGCGGTTTTTCGCCACAGTCAAGTTGGATTCGCCTCTGATCAACCACTCCCCGATCAGTTTCACCGAAGATATGTGGTCATAGGATCATATAAATTACGTTCTGCCCTCACTTAGTGCTAGTAATGACCAGGAATCAGCGATACAAATGAAAACATGTAGTTGAAAGAATGGAGTGACTTTAATAACTTCAATAAAAATAGGCACATAGAAATACATTTGAAATAACTGAAAAATACTGCATAAAATAGCTCTCATGAATGAAATCTCTTACTAATAAAATCCTGTCACTCGCAATATTCTTTCTAAGCCAGCAGAAGGGTATAAATGCATCAGCCTTTACCTAATAAATTCTTCATGCCATCTGGTGGCGTGATCCATCCTGAGACTCGGCGAAAGAGACTGCCCGAGAGCTGCTTCAGACTGAGCTCTCGCGCGTAGAAGTGGGGTGGGGGAAGTCATGTGACATTAGTTCTATTCATTTAAAACACCTTACTATGGGCTTTTTTAATGTACCCTGGAGGGGAGGCTTCTTCTCACTGGAAGAGAACCTGTTAACCTTGGACTATGCTGTGTCGGGTGGAATTAAATTACATGGCTGTAGCTTAAGAAAATTTATACCGAGTAAAAATTACAATATACTATAGCTAAAATCCCTCAATATAATGTACTACATTAGATTTAATGAGCGCCAAACATATTAGTTTCTGTATTTCATCGACGATAATTTGTTACTGGCGTGGCTTTTCGCGAACAAACATTTGAGCATATCATCTTCCACGGAGAGAGACGCAAAACCAGTCTCGCGAGAAATAGTGAGGACAAGTACTTGACCCTAGTGTGCAGCAGTTGACGGCAATCCCACTGCTTCTTGTGCCACAACAGCCCGGGTGAAAATAAACATCTGGTGGGCCTTGACAAAAGATTCTAGACATGTGCGAAGGGCTCTGAATTTCACATTTTTTATTTTTCCCGATCATTTTCGCGCATAAAGTGACGTCCACTCCAACAGCATGCTGTGCTTAGCTGATAGCTGATATCTGTGTTATGCATATCAACATACTCAAATTATCCATAAGGAAATCCTCGAAATAGAATAAGTTAAGAATATTCTCATCTATGACGGCTAATGTATATTTAGTTCGTTCTAAAAATTCAGTGAGTAAAATGTGGTTCATTATTTAATTTACCAACCCCAAACTTTTAAAATCAAATCTAATCCCATATGCAACAGCAATTAATAAATAATTAACCAATTACAACCAACAAAGGGTACTTGCATTTTACATCACTAAGTGTTCTGAAATGTTTAAGCATTGATGTGTTTTGGGTTATACCTCTGAGAAAATTCCACATTAGAAATTATTATTTTTGACTTTATATTAAAACTAAAAAAAACATTTATTTATTACGATTATATTGTTACTTAAAATTATGGAATTTTTCTAAAAATCCCAGGTTGCACGTTCTAATTTCAAAAAGATAGAAAGGTAAGAAAAATTTGATAAATCATATCTATATGATTATTTACTGTCGAATTATCTCGCATAACAAAAATTAATATGATTTAGTAAATTAATATGCATCGAACTCAACTGTAAAACAAAAACATATATTTATGGATGTTTACGTCACCCACAGAAAATTTAAATAGGAAACACACCCTTAGAACAAGTAGCAGAATTTAAACACCTGGGTTACAACCACAGATACACCCTAGAAACCGGTATGCAACAAAAAAATCACAAATTTCACGAAAGTTACAGGAATAACAAATACTATCCTGAGACCATCTCTTGCTCAGCGTTACTCAAGAATCAGGCTATAAGAACATCCTGGCTAAACCTACCCTAATGTACGGCAGCGATGCCTGAACACCCCACAAGGGTGTTGAGCGGAGGCTAGTGGCAGCCGAGTTACGATTCATGAGGAGAACAGCTGGCTACACATTATGAGACAGAAAGAGATCTGATGAAATCTTCATAGAACTCAAAGTAAAACCAGTTCTCCAAACTGTGCGAACCTACGAAACATCTTGGACAGACCATGTGTTAAGTATAAAGACGGACCAGATTCCACTAAAAATCTTCAAATACCATCCCAGAGGTAGGAGAGATGTAGGAAGACCACTAAGAAGATGGACAGGCCTAAAACTGCATAGGAAGAAGAAGACCGTCATTAATAAAACTTAAGGTGAAACCTTGTTACCTTTCAGTTTGATTAAATTCAGTCTCAGGTTAGATGGCTTGCAAAAATGTAATTTATTAGTTTCCTTAAGGATACTGTGATGAAGACGAGAACTCTACATTTAGTTCCTCTAAGGAGATCTTCTGCGACACTAACCATCACTCAGGAATCATTCATAAGTTAGTTTAACGTTCCACGTCATACATAACCTTGGTTGATCCCAAAGGAGCAGGAACGAGGAAAATCACTCCAGGTGCTGTTGAAAAACTTTGGTACCAACCGACTGACACCTCCGAGCACACACGTCCTCCACGTACAACTCTTCTTTGCACACGTAACCACGAGTTGACTCTCCTCTGAGGCCGATCGAGGGTCTTCATTGATTTCCGGTTACCTACGCCGCTTGATAGTAGTCGAAAGTCGCCAGCGTCAACAGCGTTACCGAACACAACACACAAACAGCAACCACCTCCATTGTTTGGTGGGTAAATATCGACACAGGCTACATAATGGCGCCTACACGGGCCTCTGAAATCCATATATATATACTCCCAGACAAAATATGAAATATACGGTATGACGTGAGAATAATTAGAGTTGTACGAACTGTACATCTCATAGACGTAGTGCATTGCGGGCTGTGAACTATGAAAGAAATCTCATCATTCACTTGAACTTCTTAAGGTGAAAACGACATATTTTTAACGCCGAAAACTGATTGGTCCCGATAGTAGTGATTTTTTTATGTGTCTTTCCGGCATATTTCTACTGCAGTGATTCACACGTGGAGATTGCAAATTGTGATAATACCATACGAAAGCACTCTGCTAGTACGCATTGCATTGACGAACAGTTTAGTGACGTTACATACAGGGTAATTCAGGAGGTGGTAGTAAGAACAATATTGAGTAAAAAAGTTCATATATACTTGTGTCTGAATTCTCCATTCGCTTGGACATACTTGTGCTGGAATGTTATGCATAAAATAAACCTCATAAAATGATCAAGAGCACACAAATAATTTATTGATGCATTATTCATGCAAAAACGAACGCATATTTTACAACAGTTTAACTTTAATGTTCGAAAATCCCTCCATCATGCCTTCATGAAAGTACCCCAAGCCGCACTCAGAAGAGCTACACGAACTGTTGCAAAGAGAACTGCAAAGTGTATTGAAGCCGATAGTGGGATTTTCGAACATTTAATTTAAGTATGCGTGTGTTTTTGCATGAATAAAGTACTTCAGTAAGTTATTTGTGCACTCTTGACCATTTCCTGAGGTTTATTTTATGCATAAAATTCCGGCATCTGTATCTCCAAAACTAATGGAAATCGGACAAATGTTTATAAGAACTTTGTTATTCAATATTGTT
Organism: Vandiemenella viatica; assembly: GCA_031002005.1. Lineage (NCBI taxonomy): Eukaryota > Metazoa > Arthropoda > Insecta > Orthoptera > Morabidae > Vandiemenella > Vandiemenella viatica. The sequence goes on from CM061921.1 coordinate 28,786,652, forward strand.
CATAATACCACCTCCTTCAATATTTATCATTCTTGCTGAGTCACCTTATATTTTACAGCAACAATGGAGCAACATAACTACCTCTATGAATTATCTGCGCATACACTCTGTTCCACAGATTTGTCTGCCTTCAGTTTCTTTCTCATGAAAAACTCAATCGGTTCCTCGCTTATCAGCGTTTGTGATTCCAACAACATACGACGACAATTGGCAATGAATAATTTGCAGACACTGCGTAAAACTAATAAAAATAACTGATAATGATGTTAGGATATTACTGTGGTAAATATATCAATATTAAATACAATTCCGCTGAAAAATATAAAACTTAATTTGAAATTGTAAATTCATTTTCACATTTTTGGGCCACGATTTTTTCAGCCAGAGATCGTAATCAATTGTATACCTATATAGAATATCTAAATGGGTAGGCCAATATGGAATGAAGATAAATACCAAGAAGGGTCTGCTTATTAGGTACACAGATAAAAAAACTAAAGGTTGTTTATGATTATAGGTGAGTTCAGAATTTCTTGATGAAGGCTTGAGTTGTAAATATTTTGGGGTAACGTTTGATACTAAACTAAACTGGGCAAAGCACATTTGGCAGGCGATTGAAAAAAGGTTACATTATCGTTCATTTACTGGAGAGGGTGATGAGAGGATGTACGAGGGACGTAAGGGAATTTGAATACAAAACTTCGGTCAGACTATTGGTTGAGTGTGGTGTTGTAGTTTTGGACCCACATTTTGGGTATCAAATACTGGAGTTGGAGGGCGTCCAAAGAAGATCCGATAGATTTCTTTACGGAAATTATTGCAGGACCCAGTCATTAACTGATAGGATAAAAGAGCTAGATTTGGAGTCATTGGAACACAGAAGGAGGGTGAAGAGAGTGCTGGAAATTTATAGGGCATATGTTCGTGATGGGGCTGGCAAGGATATTGGTCGAATATTTAGGAATAATACATGAAAGGGAAAAGATGACCACAAGCTGGAACTCGATTTCACGCTTGAGGGAGTGGGAAAATTTTCTTTTGTGGATAAAGGTGTCAGGGATTGGAACAAATTACCAAGTGAAGAATAATTTAGCAAAAACGCTGAAGGAATTAAAAATCGTAACCGTAGAAGTATATTATGAAAGAATTTACCACTCAAATTATATAAGATGACTAAAAAATAAAAAAGCAGTAATTGCCAACGGATCTTGTGATCCATCACAATTAAATTAGTAATAATAATATTGAGGTAGGCTGGTGGACGGTAACTGCTGAGGTATCACTGATGTGGAATTATCCCAGCTAGCCTGACTAATACTTCCACGTCGCATTGAAATGGCGATCTGGCGTGCCGCTTCCTCAGTTTTTATATATATAAACAGTTCCAGTCCTTTATTCTCCGCTGTAAGCGATGGAAGGCGGTTCTTTGTTCTCTGTTGCCTGCGAGCGGTTTGCGGGTCCATTAAAGCCGGAGGATCCTCCATCTCGAGAATTTCTGACCCTGTTGGGGAAAAAAAGAATCTTCTATACGGCTTTGCTATTGTAGAAAGAAATTGCCAGAACACGAAGCGTGTTTTCATAGCTGAGACTATTAAGGGCACTAATACTATCAATTGTTTCAGGCTTTGATTTCGGAATTTCCTAGTTGTACTGCGCCATGTAGTATTCATAGCAATCTATGCCTGATAAGGGGGAGATGAATGATTCGGGAGACTTCAACTCCTCTCTGGATGTCTCATTTCTCAATAGACCTAGTATTGAACATGCTTTCACAGACCTTAGATACCTCATATACGCTACGTACATTAGGCTTTTAGATTTTCTCTTCTTTTATCAATAGATAAAGTTTTACATTCGTATCTCTGCACGTCTTGTTTCAAGATTTATTTACTGTCTCACACGTCACCCTTTGGGATGTGGAAAATAAGACGAGGTAAGAAAGAAATGTGATATTCGCTTGAAATTTATGACGCACATTCCTCTGAGAAGAAGTGTAGATTAAAGCTGTTGTTGTTATAATATTGGGGCTTTAGGGCGCGTCAACGACGGGGTCATTAGCGCCCTACATTAAAGCAAGGTGATACGTACCTTATACGATATGCCACATGAAAGTTACTATTTGATAATCCATTAACAGTACAGACCACCACTATTCACACCAAAGATTACAATGCAGCTTGGATCAGAGTGAAAAAATACGCACTTTATTACAGAACAAATTCATTACTTTTTTTATAATGCTGTAGCATCATATTGCAGCGTTCTGGTAGCTCAGTGGCTAAGGCGCTTGCTTTCAAACCATTCGCTACACGTGCACCGGGCACGAATCCCGGCAGGCGCAGGAATTTCGAGAGTTGTGTTTAATCATTAAGCTATGCCAGGACGCTCCGTGGTTCGGATTCCACGTTTAACTGTAGGTCCCAGAGCAAAGGAACTGGCCGTCCTACCTCTGACACAATGGCTTTGTAAGCCTCCTTCGGGTTCTGGACTAAATTAAGTTTTTTAAGCATTATATTCATATTACATCACGAATAATTGACAGCGATTTTAATTCGTTTCTGGAAAGTGCATATGCTATCTTTGGCGTGAAATATGGTCATCTGATATTTGTTCACTTTATTGTCAATGTTTTAGTTTATTCTCTACGTGATGTCAATCCAAGTAAGTTTTTCTGCGTAACTTGTTCTACTAGTTGACCATATACAGCTATTGTTTGCTACATAAGTGTCTCGCCCACATAAAGCCATTAATATCATTATTATTATTTGATATGTTCATTTAGGGCTCTGAACGTATTTGTAATTTGTACTCTTTGTAATCCATTTTCAGTATCGTCTGTCACACATTATGTTCCTCCATACCCCTTGATGGCTATTTATTACTCGTATGACACACATGGATGGCGTCTTCCAAATATACATTGAAAATTGTAGGGAATGGATTGAAAACCTGTCTTACGCCATGGTTAATTCATATTATCTGCAATTCTTTTCTTTTTTAAGGAGTATCTTTCTGTTAAAATATAGAATCTTCTCTGATTATTTAAGATATTTTAGATTTGTCAAAAGCCTTTGCAAAGTCAACAAAGCCAATTTATGTATATATTTTAAGGTCCCTCGTCTACTCTATAATTCTATACGTAATTTGTTTTTGTCTGAGCGAGAACGTTCTACCTCAAATTCGTTCTGAAATTCTAATAGTTTGCCTTCTGCTATTGGTTACAATGTAATATTGATTAATCTGGCATATACTCTTATTCTTGAAAAAAAAAAAGATTTTAATTGATGTTCACCACTGTTCAGGTATTTTACCTTTAAGGCAATACGGGTGTATTAGATGTAAAAGACAATGCTTCAGTAGTATTAAACCAGATTTACGTTTATTTACAGCTGTTCTCTCAGATCTGGCCGGTCTTGTTTTCTGTACTGTTTAGCGTTTCATTAAACTGGTCTATACTTATGTGGTCTATTCTCTCTGTTTCTCTTATTATGTCTCCTTGCACCATAAATTTTTCAACAAACTAGAGACTTTTGCAGTTTTTTTCCATTATTGTGGTACTACTCTATCGATCTGTGCAATGTCTCTATTATTTATTGTTCAAGGAAACGTCCATGCCTCCGAATACATCACTTTCTGTCTGACTAAAAAATTTATTCCATTTTTAACCAACTTCAAAAAGGAGGAGGTTCTCAATTCGTCTGAATTTTTTTTTTTTTTTTTTTGATGTATGTTCAGCGATATCTTCGCCAATTTTGAACCGATTTAAACGAAATTTTTGTAGTGGATAGAGTATACCTTCAAAGTGGTCCAATATGAATTTCATTGAGAAACCACCCTTTTACATCCCTTAAATTTTATACAAACCCACACTTTTATCCGATTTTGATGGATCTTTGGAAATGTATCGTAAAAAATTAACAGAAAAATACTGTCAACTTTTGGTTTGAAAAAATTGAACCCCTCTCCCCCTATCCAACCCTTAACATACTACTTCACATTACTTTGACAAAAACACAAACCCTATTCCCCTTTCTACCCCATTAATTACTGTCAATGTTCATTATATAAAGCTACCGTTTCTATCTGATTTTCAAGGAAGTATGCCCATGTATACTTCAAAACAAACAGAAAAAAACTGTCTGCGTTTGGTTTAGAGAAGCCAAACCCCTCTTCCCCTTTCCACCCCTTTAATCTACACAAAGCACAGTTTCTATTTGATTCTGAAGAAAATTTGCACACGTATACTTTAAAAAATACATAACAATTGTGTTTAAATTAGGTTGCAGAAGCCCAACCCCTCTTCCGTTCTACCCCCACCCCTAATAATTTCCAATGTTCTTTATAGATATCTACCGTTTATATCAGATTTTGATGGAATACTGCAAATGTATACTTAAGAACAAAGAGAAACATTCTGTTTACAAAACCCAACCGCTCACTCCCTTACCCCATTTAATTTTTGTAAATGTTCTTTACACAAAGCTACAGTTTTTTTATCTGGTTTCGATGGAACTTTGCACATGTATACTTTAAAACAAAGAGATTACCTTAACAAAAACTACTCTTCACCTCCAACCCCTTAATTATTTTTTTATACACACCTAAAAATTTTATATGATATCAATAGAAATGTACAAAAGTATACTTTAAATCAATCAGAAAATACAGTCTACATTTGGAATACAAAAGCCAAATCCCTCTTCTCCTTTACCCCCATCGTTTATAATTTCCAATGCTCTTTACAAAATCCACAGTTTTAAGTACCGTCAAAATCAATTAAGCTATTTTTAAGTCATTGCAGAATATTTATAAAAAATGTCTCAACATGTACTTCAGATTTCAACTTGAACCCCGAGCTTTTACGTTGTGAAAACCAATTAAATATTTATATTTTCTGTGTGATGCCGGAACGAACAGATATATTCCAGAGGCAGATTTGTGTATGTGGTATGTATTAAAGTCAAGATGTTACATGTTCCGATTATCGAATAGCAGCTTTAACAGATGTTATGATTTGATAGAAACACAGCATGGACCAAAATGTAAACTGACATCCCTTAACACAGCATCCAATTCACCCCATTCTGAAAGTTGTTGTAAAGTCAGATTTTTTTAAAAGAAAAAGCATTCGCTTTAACCACTGAACTACCAGGAAGTTCGCAAAATGAGAACTGCTGCGGCATATTTAAATACAAATTAACTATAATTTCACTAAAAATTTAAAAATAAAATAATTGTTTAAAAAACATAAAAACAGCCTTCAAAAAAAGGGCACTAAAAATTTTAAAATAACTTTATACCTTGCTTAGAAGAAAGTAAATCTAAACGGACAATATTTTACATTACTGTTATTGAAATTTTTACATTAATTAGTTATTTTTGGAGTCGGTGCCAGCCAAAACAAGAAAAACAAAAAGATAAAACCAATAATACATAAAAATTATGTTACTTCTTACCTATAATTAATTCTAGAAACATTTTTCAACAAAACTGAAACATATAGATGATACACCGATATTATAGTAACTATAAAGTGTTTACTGCATGATGCAACCTACCAACTGACACTATAGCGCCAGAGATATGACTGGATGACCAACGAGGCCGAGCCACAGTTAACACACCGTTAATTTGTTTCCCTAAGCTGTCACCCGCAATAAAACTATCTTCCTCACGACATGCTGTAAAATATTTGTAATTTTTATTCGAACTCCCGGTTCACCTCGAACACCAGATAAAGTTCAGTAATTCGATCTGCGCGATCTGACAGCTGGCACCGACTCCAAAAATAACTAATTAATGTAAAAATTTCAATAACAGTAATGTAAAATATTGTCCGTTTAGATTTACTTTCTTCTAAGCAAGGTATAAAGTTATTTTAAAATTTTTAGTGACCTTTTTTTGAAGGCGGTTTTTATGTTTTTTAAACAATTATTTTATTCTGTGACTGTTTTACTTGCTATCGATCTTGTTACATTTCGTTTTCGTCTCTAATATTCTGTCGTGTAGTACTTGCCATATTCATAAATTTCAGGAGTTTTTCATAAAGTGCATATTCTATGTGTTCATTCCATATCTTAAGATCCTTACTGTTTCTGCTTACTCTTGTTTTACCCATGACTTCTGCTGCTATTCTAGTGACATATTCTTCTACATTATTCCATTTTGCATATGTATCTTATTTGTTTTCTAAAAGCGTCTCCTTTGGTAAAAACTATAAACACTGGCTTCCTGAGAGAGCAAGGCAGTGTTCTCATGATATTTCACTTGATTCTTTTTCGTGCTACTTTTCCGCCATCTTAACCACAGTAGGCCTAGTAGTTTGCTTAATAGAGAAGATTGTCTGTCAATTTGTCACTACCTCTGAAAAACCGATTGAACTTTACAGTTGGTTTTGTTCTCTCATTTAAAAGTCTTCTGACAATCCATAAATATTTATGAATTAATATTTTTGGAGAGAAAGTATTCGCAATCCGGAATTTATTATAGCTGCTAAGTAACGGGATTAAACTAAGAGAATTATGAAGCTATAATAACATAATCTTCTATTTTATTTACATACAAGTGAAGCGTCAAACAATCATTTTATGAACTGCTCCTAAGTGAAAACCTGTAATAATCAGAATATAAGTAGGTGTTGTTGGTTACAGTGAAACTTCGTGAAAAATACAGCAATTAAAAATCTTAGAGAGAAGATCTGCAAAGTTACCAACAACTTACTATATTTAATTCTGGCAAAAAAAAATCTTAATCCACGCGTACGAAGTCGCGGGTACGAGGCTAGTTCACTAATAAAGACAAAAACATTGTAGTCGATTTGGAAATTCAAATGTAATTGGTAAAGAGTTACGGAGAGTTAAAATTAAGGACAAACGATCATAAAAAATTTAATTTACATTTTATTACAAATTACTTAATTAAAATTATATAAAAATTGATATTTATAAAATAAATAAATAAATTATTTTTTATTGATTCATATAAACTGAAATTTCAGTTTTATAAATGAGGCCTATGAAGTTGATTTTTAAACATTTTTAACAATTATTTTCATCATTTTAAATTATTACAATTTAAAATTTTAATTTATCTAACCGCTAATTGGTGCACTATATTTTTAGTTAGCCTGTCTTTTGCTAATACAAATGGATTTAATGGTTTCCCTACGCGTGAGTAGCCGACATATAGTTGTCCATGGGAGAAACACGTATTTTCCAAATCCAAGCCGCAAACGGACATTGTTTGGCCTTGTGACTTATTTATGGTCATAGCAAAAGCCAAACGAATCGGAAATTGAAGCCTTTTAAATGGTATTGGATATTCTGACTGTAGCATTGGAATACGTGGCAACAGGACGATTTCTCCTTTAAACATTCCAGTCAAAATAGTTGCTTCAAGAACATTTCCGGTGATCCTTTTGATCACCAAACGTGTACCGTTGAATAATCTAGGTGGAATCAAATTACGAAGAAGAAGAATAGGTGAACCAATATTTAACCGGAGATGGTGTAGTTGTATTCCTGTTATATCCAAAAAGTTTAATAACTCATTTGAAAAATTTACGGCTTCATTTTCATCTACAATAGTATCTATTGATTTAAAATACAACAGATCACCTGGCAACAACTATTGTATCTGGAAGTTAATTTCGTTGACATCAACATTTTTTGCTGCCAAAATAGCACGATTACTGATCCAATTATGATCTAAGTAATTATTTGATATATCCAGGAACACAAGCTGAGTTAGTTCATTTTTGAGTGAACAACAGTGCAGAATTTGTCGGGAAATTTGATATATTGTGTATTTCGATGCATTTCTATTTCACCTTTTCCAATATCCAGCAATTGCTTACAAAATACTTGTGCCGATGGATCATTTTGCAACTGTACTCGCTTGTTCATGGTCAATCAAAGTGTTTCGACATTCCGCCATTAAAACGATTGTTTTAAACATGCGTTAATCTCATCGGCAAAAGTAGAGCGAGGAATCACTGGTAATGTCTGTCGGAGGCCACCAGACAGTAGTAGGACAGTACCACCGAAAAGTTTATCGTTACCTTTCAAATCTTACACAGTTCTATGAAATGCATCGAGTGAATGTTTATGAGCCATAGTACACTCATCCCAAAATATAATTCAACTCTTTTGCAACACTGCAGCCAGTCACTTTTCTTTTTGATGTTTACACATTGCGTTTGGTTTGTTATGCATGTCTAGTGGCAGCTTAAATGCTGAAAGTGCGGTTGGCCAACCATCTAAGAAAGTGGCAGCAATGCCTGACGATGCAATTTCCAATACAATTTTCTGTTGCGACCGCACCTTCGCAAGAATCAGCGATATTACAAATGTCTTACCTATTCCACCTGGCGCGTCCAAGAAAAAAAAAAAAAACCGCGTTGTTCAGCATCAACAGTCAGCATAATACGATTATAAATATTTTTTTGTTCTGCTGTTAGTAATGGCTCATTATTTGCAATAATTGTCGGTCGATTAGGTGATGTCATACCATAATGATTAAGTGGCAAATCTGAAATTAAAATACATAAATCTTCGATTAACACTAATGGTTGATTAATCATTATACATCTTTGGTGTGAAATCTAGATTTGGACATTGGTTTTTTTGTTTAACTCGGTGTAGTATATCTTCAATCATACTGTTTTTATATTTTCCATACAAACTCGATGATTGTGTTTGATTACATGTTGTCAAAATAATTGCAAACAGCTCGTATTCGGCGTGTCTGACAACGCTGCATCAGCAAGTGTCAGGTCCCAATGATTGTCGTCTACCAGCAGCTGCAACTCGTGACATGCATCTTGACATGTATTGAACACTCGACCATTAACTGTTCGTAAAAATTCGAAAGAAGCTGGTCCGGGAACATTCACCAATAACAAAAGCTGAAAGAAACATTCACGTTGTTTTGGATGCACTGTGTAAAGTAGTCCTAATGCCTTGGCTTTGAATATGCCTGCAATCGAAGGATGTAGTTCTCCTTGTTTACGTTGCTACCATTTTTTACCTAATTTGTTCCATGAAAAATAGCTTGGAACATCGGTATATAATAATGTTTTTGCGAATTGGCGAAACACATCAGATTTTTGACACAATGTGAAAAATTCAGTTTGTGGTTTGTCGTTTTTGGTGGCTCAAGTACTCTTTGGAAAATATTTCCTTCGGTGAAATATACACGTTGACCGTTTTCAAGATATATTGCAAGATGCTGGATGGAGGGGTCTCTTTCACGGATGCGAAAACTAAAAATATGCCAGATAGCTTCGTTTTTGCTGATGAATCTACTGTAGAAAAGGTTGACTTGGTGAGAGAATATTAATTGCATAAAAAGGAAGGGGGGATTATTATTGATTAAAATAATAATTAAAATTGATTTTAATATAATAAAGGTGAGCTAAAAGGAACCAGAACCATGAATATTGTACACAAATAATATCCCATTTATTGATCCTTATGGCTTATACAATGCCGGGTAATATTTAACTTTACGTTAAACATATTCAGATCACAAAACAAAAAAACAAGCAATACCCGACGTTTACAATCCGCCGATGATAAGCAAACACAAAACTGAATGAAATATTTCAACATTAAATAGCAAAGTTAACATATGATCAACACAGGCCATCAAATTGAAGCTAACATTTACTACATCAAAGGAGTATCCCAGGGGCGCCATATAAAGTTAAAGAAAAGCATAGTCTTGAATTTTACAATTAGCAAGATGCTTGGAATTTGCAATGAAACATAAAATCAGCTAGCTCAGTGATTTAGTGGCGGGAGCAGAGTCTTATCTCAGTGCCGCTTAAGGGCTCACAAGTCTCGTTATAATCCAATGAGTCGTGACCATATGCGACGGTACATTACCAAGGGTGCAACGTCGTGATGAGATCTGACACGCACTGTGCCACTGCAGCTATGAAAGCCTGTGTAGCGGATACGCCCGCGTTACTCAAACAGCTTCCAGATAATGGCAGGCACGCCATACGACTTCTCGCTTCCCAGAGCAAGAGTGTGATCAGAACCAAACAGTGATCACCGGACGAGAGCGTGTCGGCTGACACGTCTGTATAGTAGCTCGTCCCGGCAGCAAGTGTCCTCAAAATGGCCTCTTCTCGTCTTCTTCTCCAAAGTTCTCCCACTCGCCACATGTAACAGAATCCCCTTGCATTAAGATTTGGGAACCCCAATAAACGTTTACGATTGGTCATCTATATATGTCCGTCGTCACGTGTTTTATATCGCGCCCAGCATTTGCTGTCTTCCTTCGTGCACTTTTCTGCCTGACCTCGAGCAAGCAGCGGAGAGGGGTGAGTTCAGCGCCCCGCCTAACGGACCATAGCTGTTGTGAAGCTGTGGCGCCGCCAAGTCGCAATCTCAACCGTTCGAAAATGGCAGTTTCAGCTTCCCATATTCACTACCTTACTGAGCCACAAGTTTTGCAGAAAATAAAATTACAATAATTATACCTCTGGCTGCCCGGGTTTAATATACAATTAATTTATCCATACAATACCTATTATTTACACCTTACAAGATTGAATATTATTAAAGAAAATCTGAATATTAATTAATTTATTTAATTATATTCATTGTGGGTGACTCTGTCACACCACACTACCTATTTGGTATCGTGTTATTTCGTCATTTTTATTTATATTTTTTACTTCAAATACGACCAAATCACTGCCTTTATTAACATATTTGCAAATGTACTTAATGGATTTTACAGAACTGCAAAACTCGACATTAATATGAGCCTTATACGTTTTTGAAAGCAATGGTGAGTATGGTACCACCCACTGATTGTCAATTTCAACTTAGTTTCTAGAATTTGACATTCGCATTGTAAATTTTTGGCCACCATTCTCAGCGTTTCTGCGGCGATACAACGAATAACCGTCGATATCCGTATTAGTATCATTCGTATATTCCTTTGGAAAACGGTTCTTATATTTCCACCTTCCATACATGGCGATGTCATGTTAAAAGAACCGCACGGTCCGTGGATCAAGTGACTGATAACAATACCTAACAATTCTTGGTCAATTAATGGGTCCGGAATATCGGCTGAAATTATTTGATCAATTTCTTCTGGACGGATTTTAACTTCAAGCCAAATCAAAATGTGAGAATGAGGCAAACCTCGCTTTTGCCACTCAATCAAATACAGATAGAAACGAGTGTTACAGAAAACCGAATGTTTTACGATTAAATCAATTAATGATTTTAATTCTTGTTTGAACACACGTGCCGTGACATCATGACGATGCATTGATTGATGGCCTGGTAATAGCAAAGTTTGTATTTCCTCCCAATTCGGATTACATATAAATGTAATAAACAAATCTCGACGACCATAATGACGTATGTAAGTCATCGCATCTTGTATATATTCCTGCATGTTCCGTGGACTGCCGATGTAGCTTGAATGTAAGATAAATGCATTACAGATATCATTGGCGTTTAAATTTTCATAAATATTGCCGATAACAGTATCTCGTAAGAGGATGTATTCCTCCGATCGTAATTTAGCCTGATTGTATCGAATAAATCGCAAATGCTTGTTTTCAACCTTGGCATAAATATCCACGACGTATTGATGGCACAGTTGACGATATCGAAGGATATAGTTATCCTAATTACGTCTAATCATCAATCGGGGGGCGTAGTACTTCATTGAAGTAACTTTTTTATTTGTTTTACTACCTGAAAAAATAATAAATTAGATAGTAAAAAAAAAGAATAAGATATCAATATAGTGAGCCCGCTATAATCCGGCCACTGGTCGGAATACCGCGGGTCTACAGTACTAATAAAATAAAGAATTAAATTGTTCAATATTAAATTTACCAGCAACTGCATCACGATGTTTGATGTTGATGTGATATTTATTCTGCCCTTGCCAGAATATCAGTGGATACTGGATTGCGTCATACGAACGGTGTAGATCCGAAATTATATTAACAGTTCTATCTTGACGAGTGACTTTAATCAACTGAGTCACCAACCATAAAAACTGCAACTTCATCTTTGGTTGGCGCGTTGAACCTGCCAGCGTTTTCTCCTGATGGTAATTTGTCAGCTTTGATGACAATTTGATAGTTGTCATTTTTTATTCGTGGCGACACAATTGAATAAGTTGATTATTATTTTCCAAAAAAATTTCCAACAATACCACAATTGGTCTCTCTTCTGCTTGTTCGATGAAATTATACTGGCACCTAGTTTTCAAGCGTTCCTCACAAATTTCCAATAGATTTGGAGAAACTTCGGGTCATCGTTTGGCATTGGTATCAACGACTCAATCTTATGGTACACCTGGCCTTGTATTTTGAATTTAATTTCAAAATGACGTCCATCAGATTTAAGATCGCAAATTTTTGCTGCCCCAAAAGACGTCATCTGGAAACACGAATTGAATTTGCGTGTCTTGCGCAGAAACAATTTCGAATCGTTTGATTTGCCAGCAAGAAGGATTGTAAATGTTCTGGCGGATTGGGTAGCGGTAATAATACAACTTTTCCTGCTTCATTGCGGAATTTCAACGCCTGATAATATTGGCATATTTTGTTCATTGCACCGATTGCAATTTTAGAAGGTGCAGAGTAATCAATGGCTGGTGCATATTGGAACACAAGACGAACAAATGATACACGTGTTAAAGCACGGCTGATTTACTGTCTCTCTCGTTCTCTTTCTCTAAATGTAGCAATGTGCTGTTCTCGTGCCACTCTTGTTCTCAATATATTCTATCACAGACGTTCATCACGCTGTTCTTGAGATTCTTGCATACGACGCTCAGCTGTCCTGATTCTTTGAACTTCCTTACTTGCCGCGATTTGTGTTGCTGATTGATGAGCTCTCTCGTCGTGCGTCTTGCCTCTCTGCTACACGCATTGTCGAGGTTAGATTCTTTGACGACATTTCACTGCAAAATATTTGAATTACAACAAAAATTGCCCCATCTGAAATCCTTAAAATAAGACACTATAATACAGTGGTGAAACCGGAATTTTTGGGTCCATTGAAAAATACAGTAAAATAAAAGTTAAGAACAAATGAGGAAACATATAATAACATTGAAAAATAACAGAAAAAGAAGAATGATGTTTTTTTCGATACCTTTATAGCATGGATGACACCAGGCTTTCAAGAGGTTCGGAAAGAATTGAACCGAAATAATACCAGTGAACTGTATGGACAGAAATTTTTTTCGATAGCAGACTTTGAATATGGCAGGTTTCAAAGGTAGAGATGAGTGGCATAATAAAGGAGTACTGGGGAGGATGAAAGAAAAAACAACAGGAGAGGAATTGAAATTGACACGTGGTCTCTAGCTGACCATAACAAAAAGAAGAAGAAAAATGATAAGCTAGCGAGAAATACTTACACGATTCGAATTTATCGTATCGTTTTCTTCAATGTAATTACTATGTCGTTAGGTATAAACACACACAAACGATGAACAACAATACAGTATAATTATAACACAATTAAAATTGAAGAAACTGACACATATGGCGTGGAATAGACTTTAGCATAAATAAATCGAAATACAACGCCATCTACTGGATGGTTCGGTAAATTAACACACCGCCATCTGTTAGGAATAAACTGTAACATAAATAAATTGAAACAGAAGGTGATCTACTGGATGATTACCTAAGCTAGCTAACCAAGTGTTGTATCGATAAGTTAACACATCGTGATCTGTTAGAAACGTATGGAACTATAATAATAATTTCATGTGGTCGTAATGACCTGGTGACATTGTTTCTACTGGCTGGGCATTCTGTCCCTGTCGTAGCCGCCTTTACCTAGCCCGCCCATCCTGCCTGGTACAGGGGACCTACATTTTAACGTCGAATCCGAACCACAGTACCGTCTTGCCGTATTTCACCTCACACAGCATACTGCGCCGGGGGTAAATGCCGGGTTAAGTGTCTATAAAAATCCAAGGCGAGACGGGGACTCGAACCGTGTACCTTTCAATCCCCAGTCAGACGCCCTAAGCACTTAACCAGCATACCACTTAGCTTTGGTGGCTTATAAATAATTACAAACCATTGTCCTATGACAAATATTTAATGAAAATTTATTTTACAAATAATAAATATTGAGGTCTATAATCCAGATAAAAACTATCCTATCTTTTAAGTTGGACTAAATTACACACAGTAAGCCAAATTTCATCTAAATCGGTTATGTAGTTTCGGAGTTCATCCCGGACGAACATCGTGACACGAGATTTTTATATATATAAAGATATACATACATACATATCTTTAAAAAATTGAGAAGTCACTTTGTAAGACCTTAAATGCAACATACGCATTCAATTCCTGAAGTTTTATATTAGTTTCCCGGTTTTATATTAACTTTCTTATGATGAAACTTCTGATATGGTGTGCATATAGTGTTTTTTTTTTTTACTAACATAAATAATTTGTGTATCATTTCATCTGGGTTTTATAATTGATGAGAATACTGTAGCGACCATCTGAATTTATTTTTTGGACAACTATAATTCAGCATTTTGAATGACTGAAAGCTCTTCGTCATCCGTAGTATTGCATTCAGTATACAATACACCAGTACCTGTAAGCTTTTTTCAAACTTATAACTAATTAATTCTCTGCTCTCTCCGCACTTCTAATCTTTGGATACTCGGTGGGTTAGATATTTAGGTCAATATTAAAGGGGTTAACGCGGACTTTTGCCGCATCGGTTATGAAATTCCTTCCCACTAATTAAATAGCTACTTAAATACCTACTACCACCGCTGTTTGAAGTGGTGGCTACTAGCAAATCGAAATGTTATTTTGACTGAGTTCTTAAGCTTAGTAGTTAACTTAATTTTATATTACAATTAATTGGTTAAAACATAAAACTTATTTAAAATGGAAATGAATCCAATGTGTTTCATATAACTTGGAGAAATTACTGAAATACATTGCGGTTGTTTTCCAACATGTTAATTTTTTTTGTTACTGTTTTAGTTTAAACTTCTGCTGTCCGCATTGGTAACGTTTCTTTTCTCGGTTACCTTTTTTAATGGGGGGAGAGGGTCAGTTTTTTTATTTAGTTATGTTTATAATTTTTATATATTATAAAAGTCTTAGAACTAAAACGCCTGGTGGGTCACGGTGTCTCGGACACTATAATATTGTTTGCCGCTCACCACAGCGTTAGCTGTTTCCAGTCTCAGTGGTATGGAGAAACCGAGCGTGGTTGGTGAGCGGTTAACGCTCTGGCCTCTAATTCGGGAGGACGCGTGTTCAAATCCCTCCAGGCGATGCCGGGATGCTTCCTTCAAAAGGCCATGGCCAGTTTCCTTCCCGTTCCTTGTCTCCAATACCATCCCGCCTCTAATGACCACGACCTCGGCGATACCTAAAGCCATAATTAAAAAAGTATGAAGAATCTGAATCATTAGGAACTGGGTTGAGCTCTGTAGTCCTGCGTTAAATCACCAACATCTTTGCAATTCATCTGGTATGAGAACACACTACAGTGTTGATTAGCTCGTCCGAAATACACTTTTCACTTGGCTGTTCGCTTGGTATCGTTCGAAAGCCACCCCATTTCTCTCTCAGCCCTCATTCATATCTCATCCACAACAGGACACATTTATCACGCCGATTATTCCAGTCATTCAGAAATACTATATCACTTACAGACATTTTTAGGGAAATCAATGGGAGATCATCCCAGATTGGACTCCCCGGATGGTTGCTGTAAAGGTATAAACACCCTCCATTAAAACAGATATCAAAGCAAAATGTATTTGGCGGTGGCATAAACTCCAAATGTTATTTCCGCTTTTAATCGTGATAATAATAACCACACTCTCTTTTATAGTATTAGTAAAACCTTCCATCAATAATTCTGGAATTCATTTATGTATGTTTGTAACTAAATTTAAATAAATGTGTATGTGGAAGTGAGTACCGCTATTTGTAATTACGATACGTATAGTAGATGTTGAGAATATCAAATCATACTTAACATCCTAACCCAGCACAGAATCCAATTAACAGTCACAAAGACACGTATATAATATAGAAATAGCGTTTTATGTGTTTATTTACAATTACTAAGGATCATTTTAAGGTATCTGATACTGTTTGTTCTAATAACGTTACGTGCAATCCTTCCATAAAGGGATCCATAACTAGGCTTCCAGATAGTTTTGATGGTTCTTTTGAGTAGACAGCACATTTCCAAAAATTATGATATAAGGGAGAACGAAATATCTGTTACTGATGTTCAATTGTTTTGCTGGTCATCGGATGAATATGCCGATAGAGTTTCGAGGTGCAAGGGCAATTCATTATATCGTTTAAAACTGAGGGTTTTTTTTTTTAACTATGTATTTCTAGCTACATATTTAACCCCTTCAATTGTTGCTGCAACCTATCTCTTGCATAAATGCCTATACTATCATATCAGTGAAATATATAAACACCAAATTTGCAGACTCATGCTCACTATATTATAATGCAGAGAGAATGATATACGGAATAACTACTGTCCACGACTATTGTTGCGTTAATGCCCAGAAATATGACAGAGAATTGATGAACCTTTAACAATCACTCTTCATCATAAAGATTTATTTTCCAGTCTTGAAACATTCAGTTGTCCAACAACTACGATATATTTTGTGTATGAGGAAATATAGTTTCATATTTCATACGCTGTGGTCAAATAGTTTTTCTTGTTATTTTCTTAAAAACAAATTTGCGCTTAATTTTCTCACTGTTTACTTGTATCCTGAAAGTGTTGCGTTATTATTAATATTGATTGTAGCCAGCAATTAAGTCGAGATGCAGTTAATTAGAGTACCAATCAATTAGAGTACCAATAAATTAAACGTTCCCGTACTTTCCTATACCATGATTTAAATCTTAGGCAGTAATTATCATTCTGCTCAAAAAGTTTTACCGTATCTTCAATTTCGTTTAAAGGCTGTTCACGGTCAATAAGACTCCACTATGCAACTAAACTTTCCTGTTATCTACCCGTATTTATGAATTATTTACTATTTTGGAAAGCGTAAATTCTTTTCCTTCGTCCATACATCTCCGAATTTGTGGATGAAGATTAGTGTTCTTCTATTTGGTACAAAACTAACATGCACGTGATACGGCTTGTCCCAACGGCGCGCGTGTAGGCAGTTGGTTTGAATTCTACACACGACACAAATGTTTCTTTTATTCATGTTCTGTGTTGCTTGTGGCTTCTAGAAATAGAGCATTATAAATGCCACATGCCAATGAAACACTGCAAATATGAGCCTGGAATGCTAAGGCATCCATTACCAGTGTACATGCTGTACCTGCATCTGACGTAGTATTTATTGTTCTTTCAAAAAGCAGAGCGTGGTGTATCGTCAAACTTACAAGTTAGTGTTTTGTGAGGTCTTTCAAATAACAACGACGAAATTCATGTTCTCTTAAGTTTTCTCTCATCTCATTACATATGTACATACATCAAGCAGGGTGCTTCGAATTAACTGCGGTCAGCAAGAAGCAGTTCGATGTAAAAATTTTTGCCCAATTGAGGGTACTAGGGTTGTTATTTTTACTGGCAAAAGTGAAACAATTTTCTTTTCCCTATAGTTAATCATAAGAAAAACTGGTTAAAGTCTTTTTTTTTAAATTTTCTTCTGAAAAACTTCTCATGAATATCAACCTGCCTCTGTAATTGCGTTTTCTATACCTTTCATTTATTCTCATTGATCCCGTATTACTGTATTACTATTTACTAGTTGTCCAAACTTATAATTAGGAATCATAATGGACAAATAGCTAATCAATTCAAACATGGAGTAATATATTCGGTTGATGCAGAACTCAAACTTTTTTTTTTTTTTTTAACTGCTTTACGTCTCTTAACATCTAGGTCTTTAGAGACGGGAAAGGATGGGGGGCAAGAAATGGGAAGGAATTCGGCCATGGCCTTTTGAAGGAAGCATCCCGGCATTTGCGTGGAGTGATTTGGGAAACCATGGAAAACCCAAATCTGGATGCCCGGACGGGGATTCGAACCGCCGTCCTCCCGAATGCGAGGCGAGCACGCTAACCGTTACACATTCACTTTTAGTAATATAACATTTTGATGTAGGGAGTTCATTTAACATTTGCCATATAGTGACAGTACTGTGTTTGTGTATATTCCCTGGCGTCCTGCATCTCTCAGAGTTTAAGCAAGTAGTGGTAAATAAGTTGGAATTATAAGTGAGAAACAATTAATACATTGCGTGGTAAAAGTGGTTTGAATTATTTCTTATATTTGTATGTAGAATTCCATTGGGAAATCACGGAAGGTAAATGGTTTGTTAGTTTTGTTCCCAAAGAGGCTGTATTTCACTTACTTATCCCTCACATAAAAAACCAAAGCACTGTGGTGAAAACCGTTTCGAAGCTTCAGTCCACGCTGATCCATATCAGTCAAAACAAAATTTGTCAGATGTGACGAACCGAAACCAGTCACTCAACCTACGACAATTGCTTTCTATTGTAGAAGGGGGTTCCTTGTGGACGAATACGTTATGGTTATCATTCATAAATTTAATGATATCATTAAATAAAGGGGATTTTAATTTAGAGTTTATGAAATTTTGATTTTGCAAGAATCTCGATGTTATTTTGAATACAGGAAAACTGTCACAATATGACATTTATTTAGCATCATTGGTGTTTACAAGTCTGAGCGAATTTACCGTTAAAATTTACACAAAAATTGGCAAGATCATAAAAGCAACGCTCGGAAGTACAATAGTTATTTACTTTTAAATCCATTTCAGAATTAATATGCAAGGGAACCACGAATGATATTCGAAAATAATTGAAACAGCTCTGGCAAATTATGCCGCTAGCTCAGGGTTTTCAGCTACAAAGTTTGAACATGGATCTATCCTCTCAAAGACGTTTAAGGGTTCAGTTTCACAGAATACACAATCAGATGGCTTGGTCCTAACCATTGTAGTTCTGTGTCTGATGTCTGCGGTGATTGAAGACGGCCCATGGCACAGAAGCTCTGTGTTAGAAGGCGGCTACAGTCACGCCCGACCTAGTAATGCGCATCATCGCATTGCTGACTGTGTCGCCATGCGAACGCCGCTCCAGCAATCATCTCGCTATAGACGGCAGCGCCACATTTCCAATACCAGGAGTCGGACTGCAGCAGTTAGAGAGAAAAGCCAACTTTCGTAGTCCCTAACAGAATGAAGCTCTTGGATCTCCGAGGAAAACTTTGGCTCCGCCCTTGCAGTCTCGAAGATCACATTTAACAGAAAATTCCCAGTTATGTGCTCACTGGAATTGGATCATGAGGTTTGGTCACCTGATGTCACGTGATATCCCTAATATCTTTTTCACTCCGCGTGTATATCACAGAGGTCGGAAATATTTGGCTGCCTTCGCGGGGTGAGAGCGTATTCGGGTGGCGGGTTTTCACACCAGGTCAGCTGTCTCTTGTTGACTGCCCACCCCAAGGTGACAGGAAGTGTTCTCCAGCGAAACCCTTTATCCCAGACATCCTGTCGCTTTTGCTAATGCTTGTACCGGTGAATGCCTCTCGGAAATGCCACGATTCTATTCAAGCCTACACAGGTCAATAATTGTTTAATATTCGTTGCAACAAGATACACTGAATGTTCACAATTGGAATTATAGTCCTCACATGAATTCTGGCGTACTTTGGGACATTACTAAAAACTATCTAGGTGGTCGCCCAAGATTTATGAAAATTAATCTAACATCATGATTTATATAATAAAAATGCGCCTTAGCATGTGGCGAACGCGTTACGTTATACCATGGGTAGTGTTAAAAAATGCTGTCAACTTGTTCACCAACCCAAATGACAAAATGAATCGGCTCATAACAGCACAGAAATAGCGTGATACTTCTTTAAAATTATCCTGAGTTGCCGGGACCAATACTGCCTCTACAGGTGTCATTCCAGATCTCAGTCAATTTGTGGCACTACCACTTTAATTCATAACCGTAAGTACATTCCACTCATCAACATTTAATCTAAAATATCCTTATTGAAATCTTTCGTGTGAAGTGAACAGTCACCCACATACTAGAATCAGCATTGCTAAAACTGGGAAAGTTATATGATTGGTGCTCAAGACATCGGTGGTGGGATCATACATACATTATACATACATACATACATACATACATACATCTATTAATAGATAAAGGATTACGTGAAATCACTTGGTCCACCTAAAGCAATCTATTGGACAGCGAGAAATCGAGTGTGTGTAGCAAACCTCTAAATATTTCTTCGAGGCACAGAATCCATCTTGCGCGTCTAAAGGGCTGTTAGTCCGCATGTTCTGCTATAGTTTCCCATTATTCCGATCTCTGTTTAAAAAAATTGACTGTATTATTCTGGAAACTACTAGTTACCAGGTGAAATGCATTCTGCTGTAATAATTAAGGACTAAAATGCTCTTTATAAAGTCTGACAAAAAATGTAAAAGATTGAACAATTATTTAAGAAGCTAATACGATTGTTTACTCCTATTGTAAACTTCAACTACGACGTGAACAAAGATCATTTTAGAATTAATTTTTTTTTTTTTTTGCTTATGGCTTTACGCCTCATCGACGTTCGAGATCATTAGTCGTGGGAAAGGACTGAGGACAAAGAACGATAAGAAGTTCAGCCATGGCCTTTTGTAGGAAGCATCCCGGAATTCAGCTGTAGTAATTTGGGTAAACCATGGAAAACCAAAATCTGGATACACGGAAGGGAATTCGAACCCGCGTCCTCCGAATGCGAGACCACAGTGTTACCACTCACCCACCACGCTTGGTCTATAATTACCATACGTGATAAGTATGAAAAGATACACTTTGATAACTACATTATCTATCGGCCTTTTTACCTGACAAGTAAAGTTAAGATTCTGCTAAACGTAGGAGTGAAGATACGACAGTGACGTGTTGCTTATCACGTCTTGGTAGGGTAGGAATATTTATACTGCTGATCAAGTAGGTTTTATGTGGATACCTCATGACTTTTGGATCACAACTACGATCCTACAGCTACCATGAGTGGGCATAATTTGCCATCCTAAACTTGATGGAATCTAGTTTTACCTGGCCTACGTTAGCATTCCAATGCCGCAATTGAAGAAAAGTTTAGAAAATAAAATCTATCGCATTTATTGTAAGTAAAGCACGATGTTACGCAGCTAGACCTATTTTATTGAGATTATGCTAGATTATAATCTAGAGCACTATCAACTTCAAAATATGACCTTAGATCAATGTAGTCTTCTCGGGTGATTAGTACTTCACCAGAAGTTGACGACAGTTTCCCATTGCCGAAATAACGTGTGAAACACCCTGCTCACTCAGTTAATCATCCGAGAAAACTGTATTAATTCTCAACGCGGAGAGTGACTTCGATCTTATGTACGAACTAAGATTTCAAATGTACTTAAAAATTAGGAAGTACGCTGTGTAATATACTTAGGCGTACTCATTGGTAAACTTGTAAGAATAAAGGATTTACTTGCCCGTCGTAAGTCTAACGAAGCCTCAAGGCAATTTTGTTTTAAGACTTTAAGAATTATCGACTTCCAGGTTATTAGAGGCGGGATAGGACTGGGAATGAGGAACGGGAAGGAATTCAGCCATAGCCTTTTGAAGGAAGCATTCCCCTGGAGTAATTTTGATGGCCGGAAAGGGGATTCGAACCGGCGTCCTCCCGAATTCGAGGTCGCACAACAACTCATAGGTTTAATCTTAAGTGGGCTAACGCGTGAAAGATCGGAGCGAATTTTGAGTGTTTAAAGTCTCACTCGTACATAATACACAAATTATATATATATGATAAAAGTTATAGCGAACTTTTTATTTTAATGTATGATGTATGATTTTGAATTGATAACTTCTTAAAATTCATTCTATCAGTAGCACGCAGACAAAAAACGTTACAGAAAGAAAGCAGCTTGAGCCTTTTTTTTTTTTTTTTTTTAATGGCTTTTGGCAGCTGAGGCCATACAGCCAGCTCAATGTGTTATATTAAAGCTTCCAGTGAATCAGTTAAATCCAGTGTTTATATAGTCTTCAAAGTGCGGACGCTACAGGACGGACAGGACACACACACAACACTTAACATCCATGCCCGCGGCCGGATTCGAACCTCCGACCTTCGGCACGTGGAGCTAGCACTCTAGCCCCCACGCTACCGAGGCCGGCAGCTTGAGCCTTTCGTAGGCTAGGAAGCAACTGATCATATAGGAATCTACGTGCAGAGCATACAGATGACGCTTCGACGCTTATAGCTCACTGCTCTGCGGGTTGCCAGGATAGCAGGGGACGGTTGTGTGATTGCAGTCACCTTTGAGAGGGTTCTGATATTACGCATTTTTTCCTGATTTTAATACGAATTTCCTAAATAACAACTTTATCGAAAAAACAATCATATTGATTTAAAAGATCCACTGATTGTTGTGAACATGTAAACAAATTTATCTGAAAAGCAGTGTAATTCTCCCAAGAGGAAATTGTGTTCACATCGATAGAGCGGATCAAGAAATCGTAGGGATGATTAACTAAGGACGGACTATAGGGCAGAGTGAGTGTCAGAAAGCCAACCATTTGATGTGTGTCTGCCCCTCTACTGTTGCTCACGTGTCCAGCAATCAACATAAAAGATTTTACAGGTATGTTGCATCCAAAAGGATGCCACTCATTGAAGGTAATAGGGAAATGGGTGCAAAGTGTTTAGTGCTTAAATTACATTTCATTCTTGCTGTATCATAGCCCCATACTAAAAATCACCGACTTAACCCCAAGATTTATTTGCAGTTATTTTGTTTAATTTAGCTTATTATTTTTCGAACACTTGGAACCAAACATGTAGCTGAGTTTTGAAATTTTTCCACGGTAACTGTTACGTATGACGTTAAAACAGCAGCAACACAGGGCAGCCTGAATTCCCCTCCATTTAAACTGTTATTCTTCTTTTTTGGGAGTGGAACGTTAAAAAATCTGTTCTAATATACGTTTCTTTGTAGCTTTAGGAAGTTTGGAATATATTTAACATTAAAAAAAAAAAATTGCAAATTAACTAAACTGCTAGGCCGTGTATACGATCGAAACCTTGTACCAGTATACAATTGCACTGAACTGAAGTATCTGATTTTTAAAATACCAGAAATTTATTGATTGTAGTCATACGATTTTCAAAACATTCATTATTATGGAACCTAAAATCAGTAACTAATTTCATTTTAAACCAACCTACATCAAAGCACGGTTTAATGGAACTTTTAAAAAAATATACTGGCAGCATGCATTAATCAAAACATTTGCTACTTTTCACTAACAAAACTTACCGGTTGTCACTCAGTTCAAAAAGTGAGCTAAAATTTATTCCCTAATCAGTAATTATAATACTAAAATTTTCCCCACGAAAAAACACTTATTTCCGAAGTGTTACGATTATGGGA
This sequence comes from Vandiemenella viatica, assembly GCA_031002005.1. Classification (NCBI taxonomy): domain Eukaryota; kingdom Metazoa; phylum Arthropoda; class Insecta; order Orthoptera; family Morabidae; genus Vandiemenella; species Vandiemenella viatica. Next base: position 28,810,166 of record CM061921.1, read on the forward strand.
TAAGTTAAAAATTCCAAAATAAACATTCAACATTTAAACTAGATTGCTCTACCGTTAGAAGAAACTTGCCTTTTAATTTTTTGTTGTACAAGAAACATAAACGTTTCGTAATATTATTTCCAAAATTATTTTCTCCGATGTTACCTTATAGTTTATTTTAGGTACTGATATTCCATCTTTTTAAAATCAAACAGAAACAGTTAAATATTTAGCGTTTCAGTTCCCATAAATGAAACTAGTCTGCAGAATGCATATTGTAGCTCAACCTGGAGGGCATAAAGCTGATGCACCAGAAGCAATTACGGAACATCAAACAATAAGTACAGTTTTCCTAGAGATCGATAACAAACACATAACGTTAATTTTTTGTGTTAAGTACAATACTTGTGAACTTCAACTTCAGTGTTAATGTTTGAAGAGCGAAATGATTCATCGAATTACGTACGTCCTCTTTATATTCCCGTTTATTTAGGAGACTCGGGTTGACCCGGTGACCCACCTAGCATGAATTTACTGCAGTAGCGTGTCACCGCACCGTACACCAGCAGCCCGGAGAGAGTAAATTAATGCGAGTGGATGTTCCCAGAAAGGAAATAACAGGCATGTTGGTGGAATGCTGAAAAATGTACGTGACAGTATCAAAATCGTACAGAAAGTTAATAACAACCAATTGTTTCTAGTTTCAAGGATTTAAAAGTGGAAGATCAGTCGATGAAGAACTTACATTGATAAACTATCAATACCACACTCTGGTAACATGTTTCATGGATGAAAGAACCAGGATTAAGTCCATAAGAACGATGTTGCTTTCAGTGTTGAGAATTTATAAAATACTCTCGGTAGTAGCCTAGTTAACGAAATGTTATCACACCATGTTTCAGCGATCACATTCACTGTCGCCATCTTCTGGTGAAGTGAAGATGGCGACAGTGTATGTGATCACCGAAATATCGTGTTATAACACTTTGTTAACTGGGCTAGTTACCCTAGAGCATTTTATAAAAACAGGATTAAGTCGTTATCACGTCATCAGCCACGAATGAATTTAGTCTTGATATAGCATTCACTAACGTAATGAAATAATCATGAGAAAGTCCAGACGTCAACGAGTCTCATGCATCATGCATATATGAGGTGATTAATTAAGAGATTCGGCACAGTAGACACGATTGCATGTTGTGAAATTTCTTTGAACAGATATTCATCACGTTGGTTATTCAAGAAAGTTGGAGAACGTTGCAAATTGTGCGAATGAAGTATTAAACCCACCATTCTGTAGACACAGATATGAAAGTTAGTTCTAATATTTTGCTCATCTGTGAATAATGTTTTACTATCTAATACAGTTCGGTTCAGCAGAATCAAAGATAATGAATCTGTAGTTGTAATTCTATATGACAGCAAAGTTTATAAAACAGTAAAGCACAAGTGCAGTTTCAGTCCGATATTCTCCCTTACATACTACTTATACCAATAAAATATTTTGGCATACTTGCCACGGTAGGTAGACTACTTCCTATCTTCCACCATATGAGGCCGTAAAATGAACTCTGTCATTGAAAACGGAAATAGTATATTCGTGATCAGTAACGGCGCCTACAGATATTTCTAAATCCGAGTAAACGTGTGCACTTCCTATAGTCCACGGAAAATTTAAAAGTGATGAATGTGTGCTTTAATTTCCACTCAGTACGTCTAAAACCAAACTAGAAGCTGAGTAATATAAAATTAAATAATAACAATGAATACTCCACAGGATATCGTATCAAATAATAAATTCCTTTACAGTAATATTAAACAGCTTGATATTCTAAAATAATTCTGAGAAGTACTCGTTCATTTATTGAATAAAAAAAAGACAATACGTCAACAGCGAATATCAGCTATGAGAATCAGCATCCTGCTAGAAACTACGGTAAAAACACAGAAGATCCGTGAAACCCCAACCATTAAATATAAAAAATGTTTAATGATGTTATGTCACATGCATTCTATAACACGAAATGTATACTATAACTATACATAGCATAAAACGAAATACACGACGTGCCTTTCTGTATGACTGCACTTATCTGTAGAACCACCGGGTGAAATTTGATGCGGTTTTCACTGTTGTGTAGAGCAGTTCTTAAGGAAGGTTTATGTATATTATTCATTGAACTATTGCCTGCGGTTGCTGAGTAGCAATTATTTTAGTGAATGAAGCAGGCAAAAAAACGTGGGAATCAGCTTGTTTCTTAATATACGCAGCCAAAATCGTTAAAATTT